>CAIGRT010046345.1:2106-16570 GCA_903798405.1 Fraxinus platypoda | reverse complement strand
TAATCCTACACTATTGAAAAAATATTATAGAGATTATTCTTTCCATATCTTCAACAAGCTGTATGTCCCCATACGCCGAAATGGATGAGAAAAATCACTTTGAAGCATTCAATATCACTCTTACGAGCGAAGCCTTCACCCAAACAAAAATTAAAAGTAAAAAAGAACACTTGAAGTCAAAAAAATTTCGAAAACTGGATATGCATAGCTAACAATTTTAACGAGTCCAACAAAAAGTACCAGATTGACAAACCTTTTTAAGGATGCTGGAAATTTGTTGAAGGAGAACTTGACTTCAACTTGCAGCTCGTGTGGCTCCCCTGAAACATCTATGCACAAGGAACTGAGGAAAAGCATAAAATAGGACGGCATCCACTTCACAGAAGCAATGGACAAGAACTTGGCCAATCGCTTTCCCGATCGGGGATTCTGCCGACCTTCATTTTGATAAGCTGATCATTAACAAAATGAACATATGGAACCTGCAAGTCAACCATAGCCTGATGGATTTACAGTGCCAGATCAATTCATCCAAAGAGCAAGATATTGATATATTATTATAAAAGAGCAACTGGAAACACAAGTTCTGGTAATAATTCAGCTTTTAATAATTACAGGTATTCTACAGATAACCACATAAAGAAAATATGTGGTTTATTCTGTGTCAATATGAGAATTTTCCCTTATTTACATTTGAAAATCAGCTTCTTCTATCTGTACACCAATTTTATTTCTCATCATATTAAATATTCGGAATACATTAAGAACAGGGTATCAGGGGAATCTTTGGGCAGGCCACTGATATATAGGTAGAAACGCAACACGTCCTCTCTAGAAACAGTGTCAGAGTCAACCACATCATCGTTGCATGTAAGAACCCATAGGTCTCTTGACTCTACTCTTCTTATGCCACCACGACAAAATGGACATGACTCTGATCTTGTACTCCTAAAAGTTACAAAGGAAACAAAACTTAGGCAGTCAAACAAATAGAAATTTTACTTTAATACTGATTATCAATAACGAAAATATTGGAAATGCACCCTTGGTTCCCAACCTATTGCCAGTCAACCTCTCACTGTAGTCGCAAGTTGGTCTCCAACCACTGAAAAGGAGCGAGTTAACCCTCAACGTTTTGTTATTATTGCACAAATCAGTCCTTAACAGAGAAAACTATCCAGTTTTTTGTTAAATTGTCATGTGCCCTCGTGAAGACACACCTCACTTCAAATTTCTAAACGCCAACCTAAATTGGGAAACAAAACCTAGCTTCATGATTCATGAAGTTGGAGAAGTGAGGGTCTTTAGACAATTTAACAGAAATTTTGGACACTTTTGAACTGACTCTGCAACTATAATGAAAAGTTAAAGACCAACTTGCTACTAGAGCGATAGATTAGGAACCAACAATGCAAATTTCCCGGGAAAAATATGCACACCAACACAGATATCATGCTATATACCAATCGCGATAGCAGTTAATGCACATTTCATGGCAGCAATTAGGCAAGACCATCTTGGTGCAAGGCTCTAAGCATATCCCACATTCTTCGTCTCTCTGCGAATTTAAGTTGGAAAACCCGCCATCTCCTAGCCTCTTCTTGCCAATGCTTTTCAGACGGGGATCATCATGTCCAGTACTACCCAGCTGTACAAAGTCACTCTGGAGTCGTTGAAGTGATGGCAATATGACAGCTGCAATTTTGTTACCTTTTTTAAGCACTTACTAAGCATAATTGCATAACTTAAAAATGGAATTCATCTTTCTCTAAAGTAGATAGAATGATTAACCAACGAACCATAAAAGTCTCTAATAGTTGCTTTCCTTCCACGAGTTGATATTTTTGGCCTGCCGTCTGTATATACCTGTATCACAATAGATATCTCATCAATTCAAAAAGTTGAAACAAATTACAGACGTAACTAAACCAATAATTCATCGATTATTTGGTCTATAACTATTCAACAATGTATAACCTCAGAACGAAAGGAAAATAAAAACTGGACCTTGTAAATAAGTACGTGTAAAAAATTGAAATATCTAGGGAAAAAGCACATGCAGGAACAATCCATCCATTGAAGCAAAAACAAAAAGAGAGGTGCCAATTGATTGTAAACCAATTTCATTTGAAGTTGTGCACCATCCTTAGCTTTCGGAATTGCCGCAGCCCTGTAAAATAAGTAATTAACACAAAATAATCAGCAGACAAATTGTTAATCTATTCATTTCCATAAGTTGATTTCATTATACAAAAACTAGAACCAGCTTAAAGACCATTAGTTCCACCATAAAGCACACATGACAATGTATGTAACCTCATTTTAGGATAATCCTAGAAAAGCAGAAAAATGATCAAAATGCTGCAATAAAATGGAATATCGATCGTCCTCTTACAACATATTCAAGTATAGAGCCTTCAAGAATAAATGTCCTACAAAATGGAACCTTAAGTGCATGTATGGTGGCACTTGACGGGATTGAAGAGTATAATTAACAAGATTTATTTCTTAACCTTGTCCAGTATTCAAAAGAATTCTAAGAAAAGGGGGAAAAAACACTCAAGCTCAAACCCCAGAATTGCTTCTTTATTACTTTACAATTCCTGCATAACAAATCTTAAAAAATAAAAAAATATAACCAAACGCCTTTTATTCATCTCCTTCCCTCCAAATTTCATTTTCATCCTCCCTATCCCCCAAGTAGTCCACCTACCCTACCACCACGGCTTCCTATCCCAGCCTCTACCACGGCCGGCGCAGCCCCCACCCAACTGCTTGTACAGTCACCCTGCCATGGCCAGACCCCCACCCCACCCACTGTTGACAATGAAAACAAAATCAAAGATCGTTTGACTAAATTGGGATCAATTATCATCGAGGTGGAGTAGTCTAAAATTCCTTTAAAAAAGGATACTTTATATGATGAAGATGATTAAGATTGTCATACATAAAAACCAAAATTACTCTTTCTAGACTACAAAATAGAAAGTAAATTGAGCTCTGAACATGAAAACTTACATAGCATTTGCATACTTTATATCAGACTCCAAAACTTTTAAAGTTTCGCTGTAAGAACTCCCCACTTGCTGACAATACATCACCTCCATCTCCCTCTCTTCTGCCCACCAAAAAGAACCCTTTTTTAGAAAGTATAAAAGAGGAGCCCTGCAAGCTGCAAAACAAAACCCAAATTTTGATCCTCTCTTTTTCTATTTAGAAACCCAGTATTGTTTTTATTAGAAAAGGGTGAGCGTATACAACTATACAAGAACAATAAAAAAGAAGACTTTCCCTTTTCACACGCGCGCACATATATTATTGCAAGACTCCAACTTTATTTGCACATTCTTTGTAAGGGGCGGCTTTGAGGCTTGAGCAGGACAGTTTTGAATTTACTTCAATTCTTCCTCTTTCTAGATGCTTACGAGAAGGCCACAGAGCCCCTGTCTGGTGGTCTTTATTTCAAAAAAATTATGTTTTGAATTGTATTTTTTAAAAAACGTGTGATTAAAAAGTAGAATTTTTATTTTAGGTTTATATATAAAATATTTTATTGTTTGAATATGTGGTTGAAAATGAATTTTGAAAATAAATTGAAGCATAATGGAATCAAAGCATAATTGAAAATAAATATGAAAAATAAATTAAAAAGTAAATAAAACGGAATCAAATAGGGAAAAATAACAATGTTTTAAAAAGTATAATGCTTAGCGAAGTTTGGAGAATCTTATCTAACTCTTTATCGAACTCCAATTCAATATCATCATCTTCATATATATATATATATATATCCGCTAGTTGGTGTGGATTAAAATCCG
Source organism: Fraxinus platypoda (assembly GCA_903798405.1). Taxonomy (NCBI): domain Eukaryota; kingdom Viridiplantae; phylum Streptophyta; class Magnoliopsida; order Lamiales; family Oleaceae; genus Fraxinus; species Fraxinus platypoda. The sequence continues at coordinate 12,752 of CAIGRT010046345.1, read as the reverse complement.
ATTAAAAATCTCTAATCAAAGTCAACAATTAATTTTAACAATATATTTCATGAAACCTACAACTATTCAATCACATATTTCATCAACTTTTATAAAAATTTACTAAAAATCTGATTTTAATATCTACCAAACAGGGACATAATAATGAACGCCTAGGCGTCCCTTAAGCGATTGACGTTGTTGTTGACTGCTTATTTAGCAATCAGGTCCTAGGTTCAGCATTTTCACCACGCCTCGTGCATTGACGTCGCCTATGCACACTGTTTTGAACACTGCAAAATAACATAGGAAGCAAATTATTTAAAGAAAAAACGTACATTAATGTCAAGAGGACTATAGTTGGTGTATCAGTGTTTTAGCCCATGTTTCGGTTTTTTCAAAAAGTTATTAATAATTTTTCACTCTATAAGAATTAAAATAATTTTAATCACACATTTATAATTACTAATTATTTATTATTCATATATTTTGTGAGAAATACTATTATTTTTCTTAAAAACTAAGTGCGCGTTTTGTTTGTTATTTTGAAATCATTTTCAGTTTTCAGTTTCGTAAAACACTGAAAATATGTTTGGTCTAATATTTCGGAAAGTGTATTTTAAAAAATAAGGATAAATTTATAACATAAAACTCTAAACGTATTTTTGAAGTTTTGAGTATTTTCAATTAAATTTCTGAACACACTCAAAATATGGAAAAAAATCGTTTAAATAAAATTTAAAAAAATTTAAATTTTAAATTTTAAAAAATATAAATATAAATATAAAATTCTAACAAATAAAATTCAAGATAAATAAATTCAAAAAATAAAATTGATAAATTCTAAAAAATAAATTTAAACATTTTGAAAAAATAAAAAATAAAATTCTAAGAAATAAAAAATAAAAATTTTGAAAAAAATCAATTATAAAATTTCTAGAAAACAAAAATTATAAAAAAAATAAATACAAAAATATTCTCAATCCAGATCATTAATTTTTATTTTTATTTCCTATATTTTGAACTCAAATTATTATTTAACAAGTTTTATAATTTCAAACCAAAGTTATTTTCTAGTTTTCTGTTTTGAGAAATAATTTTTCAAAATAACAAACCAAACACCTTTTTAATAATTTTAAAATAGACCCTCAAAACCAAAAATTGAAAATGAACTTAAAACTAAAAACTGAAAAAAATGAAATGGCGACTAATAATTTTACACGAACATTTTTGTTAAATAATGCTTATCTACTACTAAGATTAACTAAAACAATACTCATTATGATTAATATCATAATGATGGGGGCACTTAACCTGAATTTTTCCAATTGGAAAATATATTTTAAATTCTATATTGACTTAATTATTTTGTTGTAATAACAAAAGATGAGATTTTATTAAGAAGAGTAAATAGTCTTCTTTTAAGGTATTTTTTATTCTTCAAAGAATCTTAAAATCGATTATTCATACTTTAGAATTGTATATATTTCTCAAGATGAAAAAATTTCTTCTATTGTTCTCAGTTTTCTACAAAAACTACGAATTCATGTGTAATAATAATTCAGATATTTTTAAGCTAAAAATAATATTATTGAAAAATAATTGTTTTCTATGTATCAACCTAGTTTTAAGAAAAATAATAATAAATTTGTTGTACTAAACGTCCTAAATCTTTGCTCATTGTCAAACTCGAGTTGCTAACTTTGTTTATTGTATTTTTGTTTTTAATTTTTCATTAATCAACGTATGTTGTATTCAAATATTCTATTAGATGAAGAGGAGAAGAATCGACAAAGTTTTAGTCAACTTTTGTTGAGTTGAGATATCGCTTTAATTGAAACACAAATTCAATAAATTCTTGATAAAAAATAAAATAAATATTATATTGAACCTTGAGACTTAATCATGATTAATTATTATTTTGCAACAATTTTTTAAATTAAGGGGTTATTAGAAAATAAACATTTTGTTTATATCTATTCCATTACAAGTCATATTATAGCCTAAAATTTAAGAGACGTGTCAATGTGTGCAACTGTAGAAGTTTAGTGGATAAGATTCATTAATACAATGAATCAGCATTTGTTGGTTTGGCGTCAAATTCCGGGGCTCCACATACACATGGAAAACAAAGCCCATGTGCTTAAAAATTATCCAAACTTTTCAAAAAAATTGAACTTTTTTTTTTTTTTTTTTTGCTAAATAAGATTTTTTATTTAAAATTTTTAATATATATAAATTTTGGTGTTACGATGTTAAGCTCGACATGAACATGTTAAAGTGAACTGCTTGTGTTGGGGGTCTATACAATCTAACCCACACCACCAATATAAAGAGAAAATCTGAAATAGAATCATTAAGCCCTTGTTTGACTCCCATTTTTTCATCACAATTTAATTTTTTCTACCGTGCGTGTGGGTTCGACTATCACTCCATAGAATCATTTCACATCACTTTCATTTGTCCCGCTAGCCCTTTTTTATTGGTATTCTGATTTGTTCCAAAATTGCCCTCTTTGCAATTGCCATGAGCATAGAGGAAAAATAGGGGTAAAGTAGTAAATTGGTAGTATTTCATTGAGTGCAGGAATGGGAAAATGAATATAGGAGAATTTACAAGAATGGCTAATTCCATGCTTGTCAATTAGAAAGTGTCTAATTTTGATAGCTCTTGCAAAAATGGTCCAATTTTGTATTAAATTGTCTATTATACCCTTAATAAAAAATAAAGCATTTTTTTTTCAATTTGTCACGAATTTCGAGAAGAATAAATAACTTCCATAAGAAGTTACATTAAAATGACGTTCTCGATATTTTAAAAGTTGCTATCGATATTTGAACAGTATTTATCTTAATACTTCATATATCTAGAACGAGATTTCATTCGAAATATGAGAGTTCTCCACGTTTTATAAAGTTCTTGACATTTTAAATGTACTTCTCGATATTTTATACTTGTGTCAATGAGAAATATAGTCTTTATTGTGATTTGATACGTATACTTTCGAAATAAGTAGAGTAGCTTATGTATCAAAATTTTATTGGCCAACAAAATATTTAATTGTATGCACATTTTTGCCTTTAGTGTGGAATTATAAATTATTAACAAGGGTATTTTGGTCTAAAATATTGCCAAATGGACATTGAACAAATTTTGGACATTTTTACAAAAGATCATGTGAAAGTTGTCATTTCTTGTAATTTCCTCAATAATATACTACTGTTCCAAAAAGGGAAAATGCTTTAGAATGCCAAAAAAAAAATAGCAGTCAAACAGACGCTAACATAGTTTTTAATTACAATTTACGAGAGATCTTACGATCCTGTATTAGAAAATAGAGATGATCTTCTACACCCTAGGTTTACTTGAACATAAATGAAATTTTGTTTATATATTCTTATAGACGGGGCATATGTTATAGTAGAATATAAGAGGTACGAAATATTGAGAATCAACATATATAAATTTTTTGTGATAGTTTTATAATATTAAACTAGATTGTAGGATTGGACCATTCTATTAGATCTAAAGAACCTAAAACAGCAATATCCAGGCTAGTGACAACCCCATTAGAAAAGAAAATTCAAGTGCGATGCCCACATGTTCCAGCATTCCATTTTTGTAGCTCGTATTTCACTGCTAGTCTCTCAATTAATGTGATATTGTGTATATTACAAGAAAAGTCTCCTACAATATATATATATATATATATATATATATATGATGGGAATGTTCGTACGTCCCCATACAAATGTAGAAGGGAAATGCTACATTTTGTTTTTACATTATGATTGAGATGATAAGTGTTGACAATTGTTAATTGGGTGAAAAACTGTCAAAACTTTAAACTGTTCAATGATGTGTTATCACATGACACAATGTAAAAAAATGATAAATGATGATGTAAATATAGCATGATTGAATATAGAAAACTTAACGCCTTCCTGGTGCTGATTTTTAGCCAAAAAAGGAATTCTTGGTGTCAAAGTGTGGGTCCAATAAGAAATAATTTATGTTGTGCTGGCAGATTAATTATGAAAGTGGATGCCTAATCAAGGGTGAAAGTGAAAAGGCACATTCACTAATGGAAATAAAATTCGTGGTGGGTCTATACTCCTAAACCGATATTACACCATAGGCGAAAAGATAAGTGTATAGTATGATTAGTCTGTGTAGAATCTAAAGCACCACAACTCACACGTAGTTCACTTTTTTTTTTTGTTTGATCATACTTATGCATACATTTGTAACCAAGATTAAAATATTCAAAATATTAGCTAATTTTTCAATTCAAATGTGTCTGATCTCGATCGTGCCCATTTTGCCAATGCAGCCTAAAGAGAATGAGTTTCGAAGATCTGCGAGTTCTATAGATAATTGTGAGGTGGTTGATGATATCACTCTTGCAAAAGAAAATGTGAGATACTTCGACCACACATTAAGAAGTGGCAGCACATGATATCGGACAACAATCTACTGATGTACAATTATATAATGTGATTTGCGGAAGAAATATCTAGGAACATGTTACCTCGTGATGAAATTGCACAAAGTAGATATATGCAGGCATTTGCCTTGGCTTTCTGAAATCCGAGTGCCAAAATGGGAACGAAAACCTGGTAAAAAAGAAGGTATGTTGTATCGGCTTGAAGCATATTCCATTATGATGTATAAATTTGTCATATATCTTATACATTTGTTAAAAATAGCTGGTTATTTTTGAAATAGTCACGTGATCTTGCTACTCATAATTCAGTTGAATTATGGAAAATCACACCATTTTGTCACATAATATGAAGTTGTGGGATGACCAATCACGTGTGGAAAGATATGAGACTCTCAAGCACTTATATTGGTGCAAAATAGCAAAAGGATCTTCAGTCAGTACTGATGCACTGAAGATGATTGATTACATTGAGAAGTTGGCTCGATTGGATTTAGCGATGGACCATTAACTAAGTATTGACTTGGTTCTGCAATCTCTGCGAAAGAGCTATTCACAGTTTATTATGAATTTTAACACGAACACGCTCGAGTGCACTCTATCTGAATTGCTGAACATATTTAAGATTGTTGAGCCCAATATCAAGGTCGGTAATAGGCATGTTTTAGTTATTGACTCCTCTAAGGACACTAAGAAAAAATTTAAAGGTGGCTTTGGGAAAGCATCTAAGAAAACTAAGACAAACAAGAAGATAGCCAAAGAAAAGAATGACAATTCCAAGTCAGATGAACATTGCTATAATTGTAGAATGAAAGGTCATTGGAAGAGAAATTACATGACTTACCCAGTGAGTTTGAAGGAAAAGAAGTCTTTTAAAGTTTCTACTTTAGGTACCTTTGTTATTGAGGTTAATATGTGTACTTAATTAACTTATTGGGTATTAGATATAAGAAGTGGATCTCATATTTGTGTAAATATATAGGGACTAAAGAAAAGCAAACCACTGCAGAAGGGACAAGTTGACATGCGCATTAAAAATGGAACAATGGTTGTTGGATTAGATGTAGGAATTAGAGAATTGTTATTTTGTTGTTGCTATTACCAAAAATATTATTTCAATTTCATGTTTGGACATGAATGCTTTTACAATTAATGTTAAGGATAATTATTATTCATTTTATCTAGATAAGATATTTTATGATTATTATAAATTATAAAATAATATTTATATTCTAGATACCGAGTCTTCTATTATGAGTATATAAAATAAAATGTATAAAAGTGATAACATAAATAATACATATCTTGAGATTGCAGGCTCGGTCATATAAATGAAAAATGCATTTTCAAATTGCAGAGAGATAGATATTTGGAATAAATTGATTATAAATCATTTGACAATGCGAGATGACCAAAGAAATTCAAGCATGAAGCCCTTGAAAGTTCAAAGAATTCAAGTTAGAGGCCCTTGAAAGTTATATATAATTGATGAAATTCAAGTATGAAGCTCTTAAAAGTTAAGTTATTCTGACACTAAAATCTGATCGAGATAGAGAATATTTGAAATGTGACTTTTTAGATTATTTAAAGGAGAATGTGATTCACAATGGACTCTACCACATATACCGCAACAAAAGAGTCTATCTTAAAGGCGAAATCACATACTATAAGATATGGTGCAATAAATGATAAGCCGTTCAAACCTCCCAAAATCGTTTTGTGATCATGTACTAAGTGCTGCTTGCTACACACTAAATCATATCCCATCTAAGTCGATTGATAAAATTCCATACGCGTCAAGGAAAAGCACAAGGCCCAACACGTCTCATATAAAAGTTTAAAGCTATAGCGTTTATGTGAAGAGCAATGAATCAGATAAGCTATAGCCTAAATTTGATAAATGCATATTTATTGGATTTCGAAGGAGACAATTGGATACCAGTTCTATAATCGCATTAAGATGAAAGTATTTATCTTCAAACATGCCATCTTCTTGGAGAATGAATTCATTTTAAGAGAGGTCACTAGGAGAAAATTAGAATTTGAGGAGATTCACGAATCCATAGATATGGTTGACCAAGTAGATGGACCAGAATATGATCTCACACTAGCTAAGGGACAAATCCTTGATCAGAAAGTAGAGCCTTCTGAGGACACGCCGACTCTACGTAAATCTAGTAGAATAGTTCGACCACCTAGAAAGTATTCATGATTACTAATCAAGTATTAACAATCAAGAATGATGAACCTACTTATTACGCAAAAGCAAAGTCAAGTGTTGAGTAAAAGAGATGGCAGGAAGCGATGGAACTCGAGATGAACTCGATGTATGTAAATAGTGTTTGGACTTGGATAGGTTAATAGACAAAGGTTACAAACAAAAATAAGGAGTTGACTTTGATGAAACTTTTCCACCTATAGCCACGCTTAAGTCTATTCATATTTGCTTGCAATAGTTGCATGTAATGACTACGAGATATGACAATGGATGTCAAAATTTCACTCTTTAATGAAATATTGAAAGAGGAAGTGTACATGACACAATTCGAGGGTTTTGAATCCAAAAATGCTAACAATGAGTGCAAGCTTGATTGATCCATATACGAATTGAAGCAAACTTATAGGATTTGAAATCTTTGCTTTGATGAGACAATCAAAAAGTTTGATTTCATAAAAAAACAAAGACGAACCGTGTGTGTACAAGAAGATAAGTGGGAAAAATGTCGTATTCTTAATATTATATGTAGATGACATATTATTAATGGAAAACAACATTCATATACTTCAATAAGTGAAATTATGATTGTCAAATAATTTCTCCATGAAAAATATAGGTGAAGCAACTTATATCTTAGAAATCAAAATCTACAGAGATAAATCTAGAAGATTGCTTGTATTATTTCATTCTATGTACATAGACAAAATTTTAAGACGATTTAATAAAGAGAGGATTATGTCTCATGTCGCATGATATTTATCTCTCAAAGGATATGTGTTCCAAAATACATGAAGAGAGAGATCGCATGAATAAAATTCCCTATCACGTATGCAATGCTATGTACAAGATCAGGAGTTTCATGTTCTCTAAGTGTTACGAGCAAATTTCAAACAAATTCTAGCGAGAAACACTGAATACCAATTAAGAACATCTTTAAATACTTAAGAAGAACTAATGATGTGTTCTTGATATATTGAGGAAATGAACTGAGAGTTCAAGAATATACTGATGATAGCTTCAAGTCAGACAAGAATGATAGTAAATCTTAATCACGGTATGTGTTTACTCTCAATAGTGGAGCTGTTATTTGGAAAGGTTCTAAATAAGAAATAATCATTGATTCAACAACATAAGCCTGATACATCGTTACTTTAGAAGGAACAACATGTTGTGGTCAGGATTAAGAAGTTCGTTAACAAATTTTTGAGTAGTTCCTACATTGTTGATCATATATCTTTATATTGCGATAACAATTGAGCCATTACGCAAGTGCATGAATTAAGGTTTTATCAACGATCCAAACGTATGTTAAGGTCATATCATCTCATCAAAGAGATCATACAAATAAATGACATAAAAATTAAACGAGTTCCCATAAATGATAATATTGCATTTCCATTGACAAAACATTGTCATGTAAATTTTTATGTTATTAGATATATGAGTGATTAAATTTAGTGCAAATGAGAGTTTGTAGGCGTTATGCCCTAGATCCAATCGATTTTAAGATATACAATTTTTTAATATGATTGATACATTTTTATTCACAGCAGATCGATTATTCAATTGAATTATTATTTTTTGATAAATTAAATTAATATAGTCCGTATATTTAATTCTTGATAATTTGTTAATCACAAGGATTTTTGATTGTGAAATATAAGTTACATATGACTGAATCTTAAATTATTCGTGATTGTAAGTAATAATATGATACGAATATCGATAATACGGATTGAGCAGGACGTGTGGTATTTCTCACTTATGATGTGAGTAGCTGATCTTACAAACTAAAACGTAGTGACATTTAAATGGACGAGTGAATATTTTGTTAAGAGAACGAAACATTGTAGACTCCCTAAAGAGATTCTAGATGAATAAATATATGAGTGTTAGTGGTTAATCTCTAACGTTCGGTAGTGAAATTGGTCATTCGATTTGAGGTCATCATATTGCCTTATATGAGGGCAATCATATTTTGGTGATGTTGGTTTATTGAGAATCGCTAACACGACATCGTTCTAGTATGTTAAGAATCATATAAAGGTTGTAAATGACCAACAAATTATTCATCACCCTTAGATAGTAAGAGATTGTGATTTAAGTTCCATTCAATTAAATTGATAACGAAATCCTTGGTCAATGTGTTTTTATAAGTCAAAAAATATTTTTTGACTAATATTGACTTAAGTGTGAGATGAAAGATATGATCGATAACTGACATTGACACACTTCTATATCTCATAATTCATCGGATCATATTGACGAAGTTATTATAGTTTCATGATAAATGAACAAGTTTGATTTTTCGTCACATGTATTGCACAAACACAAGCTAGAAGTCAATCGGGCATGACGAATGTGAATTAATTAATTTAGGTGAATTAATGATAATTAAAATGAGAGTTTTAATTTATCTTCTTTTGACTAGATCAAAATAATAATTCATGTCGTTCAACATCGTGATCGAGAACCTAATACATTACATGCAAAAGCAAGAACTAGAAGAATGAAATAAAAAATTAATTAATCGACAGGTGTGGGACATTTATAGAATGAATTAATTGAGTTGTTTATTTATTGGCCTAGTTTAATTAATTGGATTAATTAACAAATAGCAATTAGGATTTTAGTTTTATCATAACATAACAACACATCATTCATAACCTTGCTAGCATAAAAAAAGAAAATAAACCCCAATCTCACATTCTTGTTATTTCGTGTGGATTACCATCGGAGGCTGGACAACTGGACGTTGTAGCGTGAAAATATCATGGTAGATCAAGACTTATAAAGAAAGAGGAGAGATCGAAATTGATCGTGGTCCAAGATTCTTAAAAAAGTCTGAAGAATTTGCTAAAGGTAAAATTCTAATGACGATTTATATCTGAATACAAAGACGATCCTTGGAAGGAATTAAAAAATATTTTAAATTTCGTTGTGCATGTATTAATAAATTTCGAACAACAACTGCAGACCATCAAATATTCCTGAAATGATCTTCAGACAGCGGTGGATCAAACATTGTTTGAAGGTTATGACCAGATTTATTGCGAAAATCTTGTTCAGATCCAGTTTTGCTTGAGTGGAAGACACGAAACGACTACGGAAGTGCCTCAATCCTCATCGGACAATGATTTTTTTCGCCATTTATATACAAATACTTGTCTTGGAGTGCACTTTGGAGTTTGAGAAGACAAAAATCTTGGCTACAATATCACCATGCTTGGTCTAGGAGAAATATTATTTAGCATTATTGGTGCTTAGCACCAGTCTAGATGACAATACTAATGACATTAAATTACATGTTCAATTAAATGCATAACATAATTTCACCTTTAAATGAACATATTACGTAATGTCATATAAACTGGTACTCTAGCACCACCAGTACTAGATAACATTATTCTTGATTTAGGAAGAGACACCTCGAGGTGGGGAAATAGTGGCGGCATCGAACTTAGGATATGGAATGACGGTTTCTCTACTAGCAGTGGCTGCCAGGTATTGGCTAACATGTTCAAGGACAAAAAAATGTAAAACCCCTAATAATGGAACAAATAAAAAACTAAATATTATTCTTAGTGACAGATGATTAAACCAATAGCCATTCCTCCATAGTAAAAGAAACTGACTTGAACAGCCATGCAAAGATCTTTCAAGTCATAAGGAAAAAAAATTGGTTAGCTCAAGAAGAATAGGACTAGAAATAAATTTTGAAAGCTTGGTCTTGGCTTTAGCCATAAAATACTTGACCCCCTCATCGTTGCAGTTGACATAGAACTTGTCCACCACCCGCCACTCCAGAGGGTTGAATCATCCAGCCTCATACATGTACATAACTATTGATAAACAATAAATTTATAATAAAAAATTCAGCTATGATTAATGAGCTTAGAATGTCAATGAATCATCATAAAACATTAATTACTACGAACAAAACTCATGCTTTTCACATATTCACTCAATTGCATGAAACTGTATTCATCCCCCCCCCCCCCCCCC
>CAIGRT010046337.1:0-14235 GCA_903798405.1 Fraxinus platypoda | reverse complement strand
CGAGTAATCATGTCAACTATGGGTTCATCTTGTTTCATGAAGAAGTTTTCAAATTCTTTAATAAGGAGATTAATTTTAGTTTCATTTACTTTACTAGTACCATTTTTATCTAAGGCGCAATAAAGTAGATTTTTGGCTTTAGCATTCAAAGATAATTTTCTTTTATCATCTTCATCATATTCCTCTCTAGATTTTGAAATGGGTTGATCGGGTTGCCATCACTTTAATAGTCTTGGAAGGCACATAAGGACCATCAATAACTTTCCATATATTATAATCTATTGATTGAATGTATATCATCATCCTAGCTTTTCAATAATTATAATGCGTGCCATCAAAGCAAGGATGGCGACTAGTAGGATGCCCCTCAAGATTTTGAAGATTGTAGTTAGTCATTGCTTAAGATTGTAGAATCTAAATTTATAAAATGAGCACCTCGCTCTGTTATCAATTGAAGGCCCAATAATGGCTAACCAAGAGGGGGTGAATTGGTTATTTAAAACTTTTTCTAAAAATTAATATAAATACAAGAGAGTAAGGATCAAATAGATAAATTCAAATAGCAAATACAATAAGTAAAAGAGAGAGAGGGAGAGATGGAAAACAATATAATTATGGAGGTTTGATATAAAATAATGATCTACGTCCTCCGTTACCAAGCTCTCCAGTACGAGCAATACATTTTCACTATATTTATTGAGTTATGGTGCAATCTAACCTTTTACAACACTTCCTATGACTTACAACCAAGGAGTAATGATCATTATAAAATGTTGAGTTTCATGAGACTTCAATACGACCAACAAATTTAATAGGAAAGTGATTTTACAATTTGAACTTCTTTCTTAATAAATGATATGATCAAATTAAATATCAAGAGAGAAATATGCTAGCACTTTAATAAGTAGCAATGAATGAAGATCAAGTGTTAGGTGAGAAAAACTTTGATGAGCAAAATGATTTTCAAAAGTTAATTCATTAAAAAGTTTTTCAAAGTAAATGATTTAAAAAAGGATAAATCAATGTAACTTTGCTCAAGAAAATCTCACATAAAGGCTTTTAAAAGTGTTATATTGAATGTAAAGTGAAATGGTATTTATAGCAGTCAAAATGCCAAAATTTCTGATCAACCGAATGATCCTACCAGACGTCCTCCACTGAACCAGATGACTGAACTAGTTTTTGCGTGTCAAAAATCAGAACAATTAAAAATTTGACCGTTGGACGAACGGGACGGACGCCACCAAACCGAACGTCCGATAGGACATAATTTTTTCGAATTTATTTCTCGATTATTTTAACAAATGTAGGCTTTTGAAAAACATATTCACTTAAATTTTCAAAATGAGTGTTATTGGTAAATTTTCGAAAATAATTTGTATGCGAACGTTTTTATAAATACTCGTGCATAAAAAATTAACTTATGAGCTTTCAGTGATTCGTTGCTAAGGATTAAAACATTTTACTAAAAATTTAACTTATGAACTTTCAGTGATTTATTGCTAAGGATTAGAGCATTTTACCTTTACATATGGATTCAAAGCATCTAAGTCTAATATCTTCAATGAGTGCTTGATTCGATGTGAATGATTCGAATGATTTGACGTGATTGCTCAGCTTCCATCTCGATTTTATGTGATCGTAAATTGCGAGTCTTTTGGCAGCAATCATTTTGTCTTCAATTGATCAAGTTTGACCATAATAGCTATGAAGACTTGAATTTAATTGTTAGAGATAAAACAATTTCTTTGTTATAATCAAAACATAAGATCAACAATAGGTTAACAAACACTTGGCGGAGCTCGTCAACTATGGCTCCTTTAGAAGCATCAAACTTTCTTTTCTAGGTATACTTGATGGTTCTTTTTGCGGCTTCAACCTGGCCGTTTGCTTGAGGGTGGTGAGGTATTGAGAAGTGCTTCTTGATTCACAACTTTTCACATAGTTACCTAACCTTTTTATGTCAAGTTGTCGTCCATTGTCAGATACAATTGAGCAAATGCCAAACCGGCATATGATGTTCTTCCAGAGGAATTTGGAAGTGTTGTCTTCTATGATCTTAGCCAATGGTTCAACCTCTACCCACTTTGTGAAGTAATCAATGACGACAATGACATAGTTTCTTCCTTTTGGCATGGGACCTATGAGGTCGATTCCCCACTTTAGAAATGGCCAAGCACTAGACACAACTGTGAGCTCCTACTGTATGATTGAGAAACGATGGCACTTGTCACACTTTCGTACAAATTGAACGGCGTAATTTTTCAAGGTAAGCTAATAGTATCATTGCCTAAGCACCTTTTGTGCGAGTATGGGTCCTCCGATGTGATTTCCACATATTCCTTCAAGAATTTCCCAAAAGACATACGTTGCCGCTCTACTCCTGTGTATCGAAGGAGGGGCGAGGATGAGTCTATTTTATATTTCACATCATCTTGGAGAATAAAGTGTACATCTCTTCTTCTAAGCTTCTAGGCTTCATCCTTATTTTCAAATAGGACTTGGTCCATGAGGAAGGTTATGATTGGTTGTATCCATGATGGGTTGCCTTCAACATATATCATTTTTTCTTCCATGGATATGGAGGGTTTGGAGAGGTTCACAATTGCCACTATCTTGAGAAGCTCGAAATCCTTGCTGCTGGTCAACTTTGATAGTACATCGGCATGGAATTTTCAAGGTATGGAATTTGCGCCAACTCAAACTTTACAAAAAATGGGAGAAGGGCCATAACATGTTTGAGGTATGCTGACATGCTATTGTTTTTCAAAGTGAAGTTACGATTTACTAAGCTCACGACTAGTTGAGAATCGCTATTCATGAGTAGCCTTTTCACTTGCATCTCCCCAACTAATTTGAGGGTTTAAATCTAAACCTTACCTCACAATTAAGTTTGTGACCTTTTAGGCTTACCAAGGGCATTCCAACTTTGGAGCTTGCCTCTCTAGAGGAGCTATCTATGAAGAGGTTCCATGTAAAGGGCTGAAAAAATTTAATTGTCTCTACTATTTTAAGGATGTTGATGAATTTCGCTACAAAGTCCGCAAGGGCTTGATGTTTGATGGAGGTTCTTGACTTAATGATAAAGTCAAACTTATTCAACTCAGCCCACTTCATCAACCTTCTAGAAGAATGTGGTTTTTGGAGCACCACTTGAGTGGAAAATTTGTTAGCACATATATGCTATGAACCTAGAAGTACGGCCTTAAATTTCTTGAACTGGTGACAAGGAAGATAGCGAGCTTCTCTATATTTGGGTAGCGAGCCTCCGTTTGTATGATGACTTTGCTCACATTATAGATAGATAGTTGATGATTTCCTTCTTCTCTTATTAGAACTGAGCTGATGGCCTCTTCAGATACAACAAATATCGTAGTAGGGCTCATTAGCCTTTGGTTTGGAGAGAAAAGGTGTCTGGCCTAAGAGCATCTTCCACTCCTAGAAAGCTTCTTCACACTTCTTCATCCACTGGAACTTTTTTCCTCCTTTGAGAATTTTAAAGACAAATCAACTCAGGGATTCCATCCATTCGATGAGACTCTATACCTTCTTAGGTTTTTTAGGGGACCTTATCTCTGTTAGGGCCTTAATCTTTTCAGGGTAGACCTCAATACCTCTTCAGTTGACCATGTAGCCAAGGAATTTTTTAAATGCTACATCAAATGTGCACTTAAAGAGGTTTAACATCATCCTGTACTTTCTTAGAATTCGAAAAGTAGCATTTAGGTGCTTGATATGGTCCCTTATTTTAGGCTTTTCATGAACATGTCATCTACGTATACCTCCATGGTTTTGTCATTGAGGTCAATAAACACCTTGTTGAAAAGCCTTTGATAGGTGGCTTCGACGTTTTTCAACATGAATGGCATCATCTTATAACAGTAGAGGCCTCTATCAATAATGAAAGAGGTGTTATTCTTATCCATGTGGTATATAGAGATCTGATTGTAGCCTAAATAGACATCTATGAAGCTCATCAACTAATGTCCAACGGTGGTATCCATAAGTTGATCTATCCTTAGGAGAGGAAAGATGTCATTTGGGTAAGTTTGGTTGAGGTTGGAGTTGGTATGTGCAATCGCACATCTCCGTTACTCTTTGGATCAATGTCAACCATGTTTTCATGCTTCCAAGCAAAAATATTCAATGTCTAGCATAAGGAGCCCTTAAGCTTTTCCTTTTTCTCTGGTGATAGATCATTTCTCACTTGTGGTGACTTGGTAGGGTCTTAAGGGTCTACGGAAAAGCTCTCCAACTCTTCTACGAGAACTGTTTGTGAATTGAACTCTATGATGCGAGGGTTTAACTCATCATATGTAGCCCCTTCTTCGAAGGTCATCCCGTCTTCAGGGACATCTACAATTTCAACGTCTCTTCCTTGTTTAGGGATCTGGCATTCATCAGAGACATGATCATTTTGGTGTCGCAACACCATATTAACATTTCAAGCCTCAGCCTTTCTTAGGTAATTCAAGTAGCATTCCCTAGTCCCATCTAATCACCATTAACCATCGCAATTCCATGTTCCACGAGGAATTTCATACATAGTTCTTTCAGGGTAGATCTTCCTAATACTCCATGGTAGGTTGACCTATTATCTACTGCGAGGAACTATGTGTAGTGACGAGCCATTTGGAGAGGTGCCCCCATCTCCATTGCAATAGTGATATTTCTTCTTAGGGTGATACTATCACTAGTGAATCTATATAATGGGGAAGTTATAAGGGTCAGCTCATGATCCTCTAGCGTCTTGTAATAGGTAGCCCCAAATAGGATGTTAATTGAGCTCCAGATGTCTACACCATACGTTTCAATCTATTGTGTGCTAATACATTCCTTACTACTAATGTGTCATAGTGTGGGTAGTGAAGACCTGCCTATCTTCTTGGGTGAAGGTGATGGGCTGAACGTTCCTAGCCTCATGGAGCTGATTATTGACTATATAGCTAGACATTGGGAGATCCTTGACCTTTCTAACGTAATTCTTTTGGGAATTTTGGGACCCACCCCCTATATAAGAAGCTCCAATATTGTATCTATCTCACGAATGGTGTGTTGTCCACGTCCAATGGGGGTCCCTTCTTTACCTTAACCCATTTCTGGGCCTTTCTCTATCCTCATCCCTCCTATGTTTAACGGGGTCTTCTCTAGGAGGTCGCATCGACTCATCTCACTTAGGCTATTGAGCTTGCCTATACGGGGATGGATTCTCTTGTGTGGGACGATTATCTCTACTAGGCATACGAGAATTATTCTGCTCCGTGGGTTGTATCACTTTCTACATTCACTAGTGTGATAACCATGTGATTGATGATATGTGCAAAAGGGGCACATATCACTCACTGTAGGGCTTATTCCTAGGTTCATTGCCTCTGCCTCTTTGATGGGCTAGTAATCGTGAGGAAGTTCTTTGGCTTCCATAGCCACTAGGTCCAACCTCTTCATAGGCCAAGGTTGGTATGGCGTTCAAGGTGGTCATGGTGAGAAGCTTGGCCCGAATTAGGGACAATCTGATGCCCTACTTGGGTCCATTGTTAGTTCACGAAATGAGAGATTGTACATCTTCCTCTTTGTCTTTGAGGATGTGGGAACCCTTGAGCAGTCATATTATGATGATCAATCATTTCTTCATTGATAATATCATCCCTCATCATTTCAATCAACGCATCATAGGAAACGGGCTTCCTGTCATGGACATCCCTCCATACAAGGTATTCATGTTGAGACCTCCTTTTTGGGCTGAAAGAGCCTTCGCATCAATGACATTTTACAGTAGGTCTTCTCATCGATGAAATGAGCTAGGTAGTTCTTTTGCGTTTCACCAACTACTTGTCTCAAGTCTTGGAGGCGTTGAATGGGAGTCTATCCTTGCTTCTTAGAGAGGTATTGGTTCAAGCATTACCTCTTGAGGTTCGGCTAACTCTTGATACTCCCTGGATAAAGTTTGCTATACCCACCTCTTGGCTTCTTGACAAATGGTCGGGTGGAAAGCTATACACTTTAGGGCTTGCGAGGCGCCTCTCGAGCTCTTGTGAGTCTTGTAGGTGTTGAGGTGCTCTTCTGAATCACATATCCCTTCTTACATATGAATCTTGGGAAGTACAAAGTGATTGGTATATGGGCACTTCGTAGCTCTTGGGAAAATGAGAGGCTGTCATATCATCATCAAGCTCATAGAACCTACATGGTCTATCAGAATTCTCCTCGTCAGCTTGGTACCTAGGTGGTTGGGAGGTACCCGCTTGTTCTCTTGTGGCTTCTATTGACCTTTTCTCTCGCCTATTTCTAGGTTGGGCGTCATCTTAGGCCATACGGCCTTGTGTGTACTCATGGGACCTTCTTACGAGAGATGGCTATTGGAGCCTATTTCTAGGTGCCTATAGGCAAATCCTATCAAAGACGCGGCAGACCTTTGAGGTCTTCGTTCTCGTTCGTAGATCGAAGGAAAATTATCATTTCCATTGAATGGGTAATTTGAAGGTCACCCATATATTTAATTTGAGGATACATCCACTCCTACCCTCCATTTCAATAGGGAATGCACCTCTCTTGTATTGATGAGATTAGGCTCTCTCACTTTGAATTTCCTCCTCTTGTTGGTGGAAGAGACCTGGCTGGGGCACATTTTAGGGCATTTGGTATCCCACTCGCTTTTGCATTTGTATGAGGAGTCGTTGTAGGATGAAATTTTGTTCCATTATGATCCTCGTGTTAGAGGTCATTTCTTTCACCGTTCTTGTGAGGCGAGCCGCGTTCCTACCACCTCTGCAATGATGTGATAGGGTCGACGATGAGTGACATTAGTTTGGAGGACCTCTTCTTCACTAGCACTCACATTGGGTGGACGCCTCTTTTGTTCAAAGAGGGTATCTTCTAGAGTATATTTCTCTTCTCAAATTCCCCCAATTTCAAGGAAAACTCAACCACCTAATAACAAAGAAGACTTAAAACTTTCTTCCATATGAAACTTCAACTTGTTCTTTATCCAAGATCAAAACCTTTTTTAAATGGGAAGTTGAAACACTTTTTGATAAGCTTTTTCATGGGGTTGTTCGGGGTTAATAATGTAGTTTCTGACAGACGATGCCAACCTATTGACCTCGATTTCTGTAAGGGCGATGTGGCCAACAGATTCCGATTTTTTCATGTTCACGTAGCCTCTTCTTGCACATTTGAACAAACCATTAGAGCATGTGGCCTTCTCTAATGGTGGAGAAGACGATTGCGAACACTCCGATGGTCAAGTCAATCTATTTGTGAGTAAATTTGAGTATGGGACGTGCTAAAGATGAGTCACAAAGAAAGGTGCTTGGACTAAAGAGTATGTAAGAGAGAACAATGAGAGAGTAAAGTTATAATTGAGTGTATAAATTTGTATTACCTTCAAAAGGCAATAAATATGAGTTTTAATAATATGAGAGGTGTAATAGTGATCGTTGGATGGAAACACGTGTGGCCTCATCTTAACAGTCAAGGCACCTTATCATACGTGTTATTTTGTCAATCCTAAGTTGGCGCATTTGATGTTCTAACAGTTTACAACCCTATGGCCTAGGTATAAGGATTAGACTTGACAATTTGACTTAGCAGAGTGGTTACTGCAGTGAATTGTCAAATCCATCAATCACGGAAGATCCCTAGAATGTCTCGAATCGCCTCATGTCGTTTATGAGGGTTTGGCCTCACCATGAAGGTTTGACCCCTTCATAAAAGTTCGACCTTTTCATGGGGGTTCAGCATCTTCATGTGGGCTCGACGGAATATGTCACATGGGCAGGATAATGTGGGGTGTGAGCCTGGATTCGCTTACTATGTAGTGTCATATGGCCACTTTTTGGAGTCTCACTGAAAAAAGGCGTAACACCTATAATCTTGAGGTTTCAAGTTCAAGAATGAATTATTGATTTGTGTAAAATGTTAAATTTTTTGCAAAAAGAAGACATTTTTTAATGGTGATGGTAGAATTGGCTGCCACCCTCATTTTTTATAGTTGAGCTCCCTACCGATGTCTATTCAGGTAATACATATTATATAGCCAGGGACGGATGGGGAGAGGGGCATGGGGGGTCACGTGACTCCCAACTTTTGGGTTTTTTTTTTTTTTCTTTTTTGACAAAGCCCTATTTGGTATGAATTAAAATCTAAATTTTAATTTAAATCTAAGTCAACAATTAGCTTTAATCACATATTTTATAGGACGCATCACTTTACAACTTTTATCAAAATCTATTAAAAATCTAATTTTAATCCCCACCAAATATGGACAAAATCACAATAGATCTGAGCATTTTCTATCTTTCTCTCGCGAGACTCTCTTACCAAAATCTTAACTCTTCTAATTACTTAAAATTTGTCGGTAATTTCTCCACAAATTATCGTATCTACTACAAATCTTCACTTTTTCAATCAAATTTCCAACTAATTAGAATCTAAATTTACGTTTTTTGCTAACAATTTGCTCTAACACTGTTGTGAAGTAATTGTCAATTATGCCACCAACGACCTCGTCTGTCACTGCAATTTCGGCGCCACTTCCACTCGTCAAACCTTAGACAAAGTCAACTTAAGTTATTTTACCTTTGAAATTGAAAGGTAACCAATAGCAGATGACAATAACTTATAATTTCATTTTTTTTGTTTACTTTGACCATAATTTCAAATGAGAGAAAATGGATTTTGATTGCATTTATAGTTTGTTTTCATTATGTTCGATTTATGTTAAGAATGATTTTTGAATTTTTTGTATTGAATTGTGTCGAATTCATTTGGAATGAAATTGGAATTCTTTATATTATATGGAATGATTTTTTAATTGTGTATAAAAAATGGGTTTGAAATGATTCTGTCCAATTTGACTTATATTTATCGAATTGTGTTTATTTTTATTGAATA
Organism: Fraxinus platypoda; assembly: GCA_903798405.1. NCBI lineage: Eukaryota > Viridiplantae > Streptophyta > Magnoliopsida > Lamiales > Oleaceae > Fraxinus > Fraxinus platypoda. The sequence goes on along the minus strand of CAIGRT010046337.1, from coordinate 5,343 downwards.
TTAGTTGAGCTTAAATTGGCAAGCTACAACTCTTTATTTAGAGAAGATAAATCAGAAAGAAGGATAATATCACCTGCAACCTACTATACGTCGTTGAATCCCCTTAGTGAATGTAAGGCCGACTTGATATCATTGCAAACATCAAATTATCTAAATTTTGGCAGCTTTTGTGAATTGTTTAGATCAATAACCAACACAACCACCAATTTTGACGGAAACATTCTGGCCAACTATGAGGGCAAGGTTAATTTAAGGTCCATAACCAGAGCGGCAGAAGTGTGATATGGTAACGAAAAAGGACATCAAGGCTACTTTTAGCATAACCAAGGCAAAGGTTTTATTGCCCAAGAATAAGCTCAACTATCCAACTAGACAGCTTAAAGATGTAATCATCTGAGACATGTAGAGAGGCATCAGAGGTTCGTACTAGGTGGGCAAAATATAGGATCAAAGCTTTCTACAAAAAAACAGTGTTCGCCTCTATGATCATCAGCTGATCACGTCAGGAGCCTTAATTTAGAACCCGAATCAACACGTAAAAAATCAACAGTCAAAAGTACAAACCATAGCACAAACCTGCTTTAAAGAGAGTCCTGTCTCTCTCCATACTTATTGAAATACTAGGAAGTGCATACTATCATAGCATGTCTACAGACAACAATCTATTTTACACCATAAGCACAACAAATGCTACATAATAGACAGTCCAAAAGGTCGATTTCCTATCTAAAATAAATCTAAACCTAATCATTCACCCATATGACAGTCATTCTATTCTGCAAAGTTAGAATCAGAAGGTACATCAACAGAGATGTAACAGAGGATATATGACAACAATAAATTCAACAACTAGTAGCAGTCGGAGATTGATGATGTGGAGCCAATGTTGCCCCGCTTTCGTTCACCTTCCCATTCTCCGTGGCATTCTTTTCTGGCTCCTCCACCTGCAAATTAGCTTTGATGCTGTTCTCCTCAACTCCATGAACTTCTCCTGCAGACTCAGGTTCCACACCATTGGACATCTCCATTTTAGCAACTGATGTTTTAACTCCATCAGCAGCTTCCTCAGGGATACTTACCACTTTATCCTGTTGCACACTATCAGCCCCAGGTTCTGCAGCCACTGAATCTGGTTGTTCGTCAATTCCAGTAACCTTTTTTTCTTCCACTTTAGGAGCTTCTTCATCATTTCCACCCTTCTCAACATTAATGTCCTCAGTAGCACCGTGAATCTCAACTTCTGTTGCAACATTTTCCTCAGGGTTATTCTCTTTTGATTCCTCAGGCTTAATCTTTTCAGCTGCATCTTCCTGCATTTTAACTTCACTCTTAACCTCAGTTTCCTTCAGCTCATCAGTCTCATTTCCTTTTTCCTCTTTCTTTTCATCCACTTCTGCGTCCTCCATTTCCACTTCTTGCTTGCCCTCATTTTCTTCTTTTCCAGCGTCTCTCTCTTTTCCCTTCTTTGTACCTGAAGATTTCCTGCTTCGTTTCTTTAGTGGCTCACTCTCTTTAGATGGAGGTGTTGCTTTGACCTTCTCACTGATCCTAGCTGATCTTCTCGGAGTCTCACCAGTGCTCCAATCAAATTCAGATATAGCAGGATTTCCAGGGTGTGATTTTAGGTACAGCTCCAGCTGTTTCCTGTTATTAATCTCCTCTCCAGTGGGAGCAATAAATAAGATCTCACTCTTCCTTGGTGTACCTCCCTTCTTCGGAATGTACTGAAAGAAGCATTGATCAACCATGTCAAGATGGTAAACAGACGGTGAAATTTACACACATCAATAACAACATAGAATTAGAATCAAAATGAAATTCTTTCTACAACCAAATTGCACGAGTAACCAGGAATAAGCATTACAAATTTCTCGGTCAGTATTCATTCAAATATTCTTTTCGCATGTCTAAGATAGTTGGCAGAAGTTTTTTCTCTGACTGCATTTATTCCAGAAAACTCAATTGTCTATGCATTATCAACCTGCACTACCTTAGACAAAAAGCCTCACTGACTACTAAACCAATTTACATTAGAAACCCAGGAAGCGTCTATTGTCTCTCGTAGATTTCTCACTAGAAGACTTGTGGGCTGGTCATTAAGGATAGCCTATGAATTCTTTTGGAGATTTTCTTATTGATTTTCACTTCCATAGATTTAAGAAGTCAAGTCCAACATCCATCAACATAAACTACCAATAATAGCATCATTATGTAACCTCAATGAGCTAATCTACGTCATGACCCATAAAAATATTTAAAAGCTAAATATCTTCCTACAACATTAGTTTTACAGAACAAAACTACATTAATGTAGCATTCCGATGGGTAGACAATAATTGTATATATATATATAAGCTGCTTTATCTGCATGGCATAAACACTCAAATCAACACTTAATAACAAATTTAAAATTGAAACACTATGATGGGAATAAGTTTCTGCACTGAGAAAACCCATGCTTCCCTAGCCTAAAACTGGGCTGGTCAATGATTTTTGCATCTTTCTATTTAAATTGTTTCCCTATAATCCCACATTGTTCTCCAAATGAACCAGCTTGAACTTATCACAATAAGCACTAAAAAATGTTTGCAAAAACGAAAGAAACAATACCACCTCAAATCTTGGGCCAGCAAGCAAATGGATTCAGTTTCTCTTTGAAATACAGAACAAACATCATGACATTATTCAGTCCATTATTGTGAGACTTAACTGGAGCAAACCATTTATTTAAGTTGCCTTACAATCCTAAAGTTCAACAAAGTGACTCAAGGGCACACCCAGGTACAAAGTGACCCAATTCCAAAATATCTTATAAGAGCTTAAATTGGATGGAATCCCCATGCCTATGCAACAGGTGTCTTACTTTCCCAGAGATATTTATAGTAAGCATTCTGCTTATCATTCAACCATTTTCTCATAATCTGAAACGGTTCATACTGGAACATTCAACAAAAGGGACCATGCAGGCAGAGGTTATGAAGCCCAAACAACTACCTAAAAACTCTGCCTGTCTGGCTCTTCATTCCTTGGAGTAATGTCCTTTGGTTTAATTCAAAAACGTGAACTGTAATCCAAGTTTCACCTTCATTAGGGCCCAATTACAGGACATCACAAGAATTCAAAACACCATCTAATTTTATAGTGCACTCTAGTTCCCAAGCATCTTTATCACTACTCTTGAACAACCAAATAACGACGAAGATGCTCCAAACTAAAACAATAGTCTTGCCCTATCTGCAAAAATTGCCATTTGCACTGCAGACAGAAAGTCAAAAATATTAAAAACAGCAAACCTCCCCAACGCCACGCCACCACCCTCTTTCCTCTCCTCTTCATAGTTTTTTTATCTTTGTGTACGTTGCTCTCAAGTATCAAGCTTTGAGAGTTAGCTTCCAAAAAAAGCTGAAAATTCAGTAGATTAAAAAATTAAATGTGTTAATTCATTAAGATTATTACAAAAATAAATTTTCACAATCAATACTGCCTTAGTATTTCCAGTAACAATACAAACAGACTTTTTTTTTTTTTTGAAAATTAATAGTAATATTTTACAGGTTTTATTTTCCATCAAAGAATTGAAATAATTAATAATAAACACATCGCCAACAGACTTTGATCATTAAATTCAAGGTTCAAAAAGCCAAAAAAAAAAAAAGGAAAAAAAAAATTTACAGCTTCACATAATACCAATTGCAATAATTTTCTGCAGTAAACCCTAGCAATAAAAATTATTATGAACAATATACAAACAAATGTAACTGAAAATAAAATTTTGAACACACAAAACAAGTGTAACTAAAATTAAACCGAAGAGTGGTCAACACAAGCAAATAAAAGAAAAAAAAATTAAAAATGAAAACAAATACCATCTTTTTCCAAGAAGCAGGTGCAGGAAGCTCCACGGAAACGACGTCGTCGCTATTTCCAATCCGAGTCTCCGCCATTCTTTTGACCTACAATAATGGAACCCCAAATAGCTCTTAAAGTACAAAAAACGATGGCAAACGTACAACCAAATAAAGCATACAAATTGTCTAAAGAATTTTTCTTTTGTACCTGCGTGTTTCAAAATTATATACCCCAGATAAACGATAACGATAAAGCTACCTCAAAAAGCACAAATGATTTCATCGTACCTTTTGAGTGCCATGTGTCACATTAATGAACGTTAGATTGGTTGTTAAAGCAGTTTTAATTGGTGTTTAATCTGTACAAAGGTTTATAGTACACGTGTCGGTATATGGAGGGTGATTTGAGGAATTTTTGGTGAGCGCTTGTTTTGTTTTAATTTTATCTCTTCCCATCTACTATAATTAAGGTATATCGTGTGTGCGGATAAGACTCTCACGCTCTGAGAATGCGAGCTGCTGACGAAATGACTATTTGTGGACCGTTCGATGATTGCGTGAAGATGACGCGCTACAAATAAGAAATGGTGGGGCGTACGGTGTACTTGAGTGAGGGACGTGAAGTGTTGAGATGGTGCGTGTGGATAACGGACCCAAAATGGTTCTGTTAACTACATTGGAATGAGGGGATTGGTGTCCGACATAAAATATATTAAATAATGCACGTGATGCAGAAAATGACCGTTTGTTGTCGTTTTCACGTGGATTGGACCCGGAGTTATCGGGTTTTAGGACTGAAGCCCATTAAGACATGATCCAATCTTGACGGGGTCATTGAAGTATTTTTATTACGAAAAAAATCACATACCAAGAAAAATAAAATATTTCATAAAGTACTGGGTGATATTTTATATTCCTCCATCAACTACAATTTGGCAAGGATGCAATCAGAGAAAGAGGACTCGGATTTAGATGATGAACCTCATGAGGACAGACAAGAGGATGTTCAGAATCATTATATAGGGATCCTAGAGAACAAGCAAGATAATAATTTTGAGTCTAATAAAGGTGTCATTATGCATTACGAGTTCAAGTTAACTCACTTGTTAAGAGGGTGGTTCCCATATCATAAATTGCCTAGCTCTGAGATGACAGTGGAGAAGAGGAATAGTTCCTCAAAATTTTCGGAGAGCTTAGCTAGATGTTTTTAAAATGTCGTACGGTTTTACAGTAATAATGTACTTCTAGAAGAGAGACTTGGAAAGCATGGTAATAGCTCTCGGATTGTTGCATCTTCACGATTTGGGACTGTGTTTCAACCAATCACCGGTAGGTATGGCAACGGGGCGAGGCCCCACCCCGTCCCCGCCCCCGCCCCGTTACCAGTTTAAGGCAGGGCGGGGAGGGGTCCTTGCCCCATTTACTACCTGTTTAAATTTTTTTTTTTTTTTTTTTTTTTTTTTTTTTTGTTATTTTTTTTTTTTTCCCCCTTTTC
>CAIGRT010046334.1:0-10332 GCA_903798405.1 Fraxinus platypoda | reverse complement strand
ATAAAAAAAATAAACGGGGCAGGGAAACGGTCATGTAGCGCGCCCCGCCCCGCCCCGCCCTGCCCTGCGCCCTGCCCCGAACCCGCCCCGCCCCGTCTAAGGCGAGGCGGGATGAAGCGTGGGAGTGGCGGGGCGGGGCGGGGTAAGGGTGCCCCGCCCCGAACCCGCCCCGTTGCCATCCCTAGAATGTATGGCTGAAATGAAGAAAGAGAAAAAAATGAGAATGGGTGCCAAACAGGGGCTAAAAACACTAGTATACCTTCAGATACATTCTCGGTACAAATGCCAACGAGACTAGACAAATAATAGAGTCATAGACATGATTATAAGTTTGTGTTGACTAATGATGGAAAAGTTCAAAGCTATCTTGTTCGTTGGGTTGATCGACCTGAGTCCATGGATTACTAGAGAAACACTCCAACAACTTGACCCAGACTTATTGGAGCTCTATCGGAGTCAGCAAAATCTTTCTTTGTCCATATCTCCTTCCACCCATTCAGGGGGAACTGGTGGGGACACCAGATTCAGATCGCCACTGATACGCTTTAATGGGAGTCAGAAGAAGCTTGTTCAACCTCTTAGTTTATGATTGGACGATTGATTGCAGCCTCTTGTCATTTATCCACTCAATAAGGTCAAGTTTTTTCTCCTACCCCGGGAGAGTTGATGCGGTCATCTTCAGGAATTATTTTTTTCTATTGTGGATTTGCTTTTATTATTTATGTTTCTATTATTGGGCTTATATAATTGGGTTGGCCCAAACCCTTCACTAGTTGGGTAAGATTTTACTATTTATATGATTTTTGCATTATAATTGAGACAGTTGATGAATGAACAAAATATTTTGTGGGTTGTTACCAAAGTTTCCTCTTTTCCCTATTCTTTTCTCCTTCTTCTGTTGTTTTCTTCTTATACCATTCCCATCCCTAATTTCCTTTTCTCTATAGATCTGTTTCTCATGCTCTATTAATTGTTTACAATTGGTTATGCATCAAATTTGGTATCAGAGCCAAAAACTTGGGAAGTACACAATCTAGAATTTTTCATATCATCTTCTCCAAAGCCTCACACCTCCGTGATGTCCATAGTTGTGAATCATTGATCCGTTCTCCAAAATCTTGGAACGGCACAAAAGAAAGAATTTGTTAAGTAAGCAAAATTTTTTTTAGTTTATCTTCCTTAGTCAAAAAAGAGTGAAAAAAAAAAAAGATATTTCTTTATCATTAAGAGTCCTGGTGTAGCTACTCTTCAAATTTTATTGCATGTTGTTCTCCTATGTTGATCATTTTATCTAGATAATGTTCCAATCCACTCTTCATATTAATCGCATAATTCTAAATCAACCCAAATACATACAAAACTAAACAGCCCATTTAACCTAAATTCCTTCCAGTCCACGTATTTTCCCAGCCCACACAACATTATCCAACCTAGTCACCCCGCCCAGACCCTAAATATTAGGCCCAATTAAACTCAACACCTAATCCTAGTTACTGGCCCAATAAGTAATAGGCCCAACCAACTAAAACTAAACCATACCCATTATCATCATACCCAAGACAGCCCAATTCACTCTACCTCCAACTTCCCGTCGCCACTGATTCTGCTAACAGCCACCACCACGAACTCATCTGTCGTCGCTGATGTTGCCAACAGCCACACATCTATACAATCGAACCCGCTATCTGTAGATCACCAAACCACCGTCGGCCTCCTTCATTTCCTCATTCGCTACCACCGTTGAAATCGAAGGTAAACCTGTTGCAAGATCAATTTGCTGCAAAACCTATAAACCACGCTGGCAACCCATCACTCTACCTCCATCTAACTAAGCTTCCCGTCGCTACTGTACAGAAATTTCCCACTCGTCACCTACCTTTCTCTTCACTACAGCAACCACTCCTTCACCGCAACACCTTTCAACTGTAGATGTTGACATCACCAGTCTATTTACTATCAGAGACGTAGCCAGGATTTCAATATTGCGGGGGCAAAAATACAGGGCCCCCTCTCGGGGTCCGCCTCCGAAATTTTTTTTTAACTAAGAAGATTTAAAACGACGAATTTTGAGTACCAAAATAGGCAAGTTAGATTGACTGACAAAAAAGACAATCAATTTGTTGATACAAAAACAATATGTCCATCTATGTTAGACACAACTTGACATAAGCTCGTCTGATTGCATCCTCTGCTTTATCGGAAAATCCAACATTGATTTGCGTAGTCCAGGATCACGTTCCAGTGAAAATGAATCGAATTCCTCATTCTGGGGAGAAGAATCAACAACATNCACAACTTGACATAAGCTCGTCTGATTGCATCCTCTGCTTTATCGGAAAATCCAACATTGATTTGCGTAGTCCAGGATCACGTTCCAGTGAAAATGAATCGAATTCCTCATTCTGGGGAGAAGAATCAACAACATATGGTTCTTGACCAATGTTATCTTCCGGAATAAGAGATTCAAGATTAGAGGTAGAAGCTTCCTAAAAAGTTCCTTTCTTGAAATATAAATCAATTTTCTTCATGCTGTAAATATTCCCAGTAATTCAAATTAATTTCAATACCCACTACTCATAATATAATTCAAATCAGTATTGAAATTCAACGTTCTATTCAATCACTAATGACTATTCTACTACTTAATTCTTAAATTCAAATATTCAATAACTAACATAATTACACAAACTAACAGCAACTACTCAATTCTTAAATTCAAATATTCAATCACTTACACAATTACACAAACTAACAGCAGGCCTATTTAATCACTATTTAATTCAAATCAACTCAAACTAACACAAAAATTAACACAAAATTAACTCAAATCAACACAAACTAACACGCGTTGGCGGAGCCGCGGAGGTGGAGTCGCGACGCAGTCGCATGTCATGCAGAGAAGAGATTTGAGGAAGAATAAGGGGTGTCTGTAGTCGGGATTACATTTTCTGGGCTTTGGGTATGCTTTTGGGTAATTGATTCATAAATGGGTCTTTTACTTCTGGATTGAATTTAGGTTATTATTTATTTAAGTAACTATTGGATCTTTTGTTTAGGTCTAAGATTTTTGTATGGTGGAATTTTAAAGTTTAAGTTATTTTGGACAATGCCAACAGTTGGCACACATATATTGGATCTGGACTATTTATTTATTTGAGTAACTATTTGATCTTTTGTTTAGGTCTACGATTTTTGTATGGTTGAATTTTAAAGTTTAAGTTATTGGGTCAATATTTATTAACGGAAAAAAAAAAAATTTCAAAATTTTGCGGGGGCGAGTCAAAATTTTTACAGGGGCGAAACTGAAAAATACATTACAAATTAATTAGGAATAGTGGACCAGCAGACAATGTTCGGGGGCTGTCGCCCCCCCTGCCCCCCTATCTCCGTCTCTGTTCACTACTCACCGACAATTTGGGTAACAAACCACAATTTTCAGTTCACCTCACATCATCACAAGTAACCTACTGTCGGCAACCTCATCTAGCCGTCGATCACAGACGTCAACTCGAAGTCTTGATCTTGGAAGTAGAAGTTACATAACTCCACCCAAGAAGATTGAGTCCCAAGAAGTACCGTTTCTTGCAAGGTTCACCTATAGCACTTTCCATATTTCATAGTGCACCATTAATACTGGGGAATTATAGAACCACTGCACAATCAAGTCACCCATTCAGTTACTCCACAAGTTTCGATTTCAACATCTGTTCTAAGTCTATTGAAGCCAGCAATTTACAAGATGCACTTAGAGTGAATTCAGGAGCTGGAGACACGTGACACAAGCATACCTAAGGCCCACGCGTTAGCAATCCAGGCATCTAAATAACAGAGAGTCATTGTTCTATATTTATTGTTGGTTTAGACTACTATTTCATTTTAAAAGTGCATCATTTTGATTCTCTGTGTTTCTATGACCCTAATAACTGTAGCCTTAAACCCAACTTGATTAGAATCATTGACTGAATTGTTTTCATTGTTATCCCACTTATCCCACACACTAAGCGTTTTGATTAGTTACTTGCCAAAACTTGCTTTATTATTTTACATTTATCAACATTCGTAGCTTGTCGTATCTGAATTTACGTAATCCCAAATTAAAAAAAAAATTACAATTTCTAATTGCTATTTTTTTAATCATTGGCACTTGTTGTTTATTGATCTCTCCATTGCACTTCATTTAGCTCGTGTTGCATTGTTGCGTAGTAGTCGTGTTATCAGCTCTAGTTCCAGTACCCTAACCGTTGACCCCTTCCAATTTGATGCTCTCACCTGACAATTAGCACAACATGTCACTAACCAACAGCAATTACAGACTCAATTAGTGGCTGTCAAAACTAAGATGGTTGCTACTCGCGAAGAGAATAGAGACATGGCTGCTACGTTGAACACCTTTGAGCAAATCCCATATTTGACTGAAGCTGAAAACTCTGAAGCGTCTAGTAATAGGCATTATCGTCGTCCACAAGGTGGCCGACAACATGTTAGACGTGACTGTAGGAATGGACATCAAGTTTGTGAATGGGAGCGAGAACGTTAACGCCATGATACTCAGTCTCCTCCTCACTACGAGGAGCGTTTCTTTAGAAACATTAAATTGGATGCCCCAACCTTTGGTAGTTGCTTAGACCCTAGGGTATTTNTTTACTCAATGGGTTAGAGATATGGACCGTTTCTTTGCTTGGTATGGAGTTCCAGAAGACCGGAGAGTTCAGTTTGCTAGTCTGAAGCTAACCGGCACCGCTCAACTCTTTTGGGAGAGTGTTGAGGAGCTTCTTGAGAGACGTCGTGCTCCCTTTGTTGGGAGTTGGGATGAAATGAAGCGTCAACTTCAAGAGAAGTATTCACCCTAATTGTATAAGGGTAATTTGTTGGATCAATTGAATGCTCTTACGCAAGGTAATCAACTAGTGACTTAGTACGTCACTCAATTTGATGAATTTCAAATGAGATGTCACGTCGTTAAGGATGAAGCCATGACTTTAAGTAGGTTTAGGCAAGGCCTCAGAGATGATCTTAAATGTTAGCTTGTCCTTCGGGTTGTTACTACTCTTGACCATGTTTATTCTTTCGTCTGAGACTATGAGTTAGTTACTAAGGTTTCATATAGAAGTCGTGATGACAAATGTGCCCCCATCTCTTCAGTGCCCACTCCTTCCCCTGAGTCTATCCTAGGGCCTCCTCCATCTAAGGTTCCCCTTGTATGGAAAAATAAAGGTAGGTCCTGAAGTTCCAATGACATCCTCCCGCTTGCAATGCTTTAACTGTAAGGGTTTCACTCACATTTCCTCTAAATGTCCTAGTAAAGCCCTAGTTATGGAAGAACGCAATGGTGTAGTAGATAACCTGTTAGAGGATCAAGTTTATGAGCCTAAACTTGAAGAGTTTGAGGACTTGGATGATAATGAAGATACCTTATTAGGTTGTATTCGGACCTGCCCCGTGGATCTAGGGTTGGGACCCCTTATTCCCAACACGTCTCGATTAAGTATTGTACGTTGTACCCTTACTCAACCCAAAAATGCTGATGATTGGCGTCGTCATGTCATTTTTTACACTTATATCAAGATCAATAATAAGGGTTGTAAAGTCATTATGGATAGTGGTAGCTGCATTAATGCAGTTTCGATGGCTACTGTATCCCATCTTGGGTTGAAACCAGTTCCTCACCCTCATCCGTATAGCATCTCTTGGGTTGATACTTCATCAAATAGCTGTAAAAGAACGTTGTCTAGTGTCTATCCAATTTCTCGAGTATAAGGATCATATATTCCTTAGTTGTTCGATTTAGATGTAACCATTTATGGTCAATCCAATTCGATAAAATTGATGTTATTTTAGGTGAACAGATTGTGTCAACTAATGATGGAGAGACTCAATGCTTCTTTATTTGTTGGGTTGATCGACATGAGTTTGACTGTACATAGATTACCGGAGAGACACTCCAACAGCTTGACCCAAATTTATTGGAGCTCTATCGGAGTTAGCAAGATTTTCCTTTGCCCATATCTCCTTCCACCCATTCAAGGGGAATTGGTGGGGATATGAGATTCAGACCGCCGCTGACACGCTTTTATGGATATCAGAAGAAGCTTGTTTAACCTCTTAGTTTATGGTTGGGCGATTGATTGCAACCTAGTGTAATTTATCCACTCGACGGGTAGAGTTTTTTTCTCCCACCCGTGAGAGTTGATACGGACATCTCCGGGAATTATTATTTTTTTCTATTGTGGATTTGCTTTTATTATTTATGTTTCTATTATTGGGCTTATAATATTGGGTTGGCCCAAGCCCTTCACTAGTAGGATTAGATTTTACTATTTATAAAAATTTTGCATTGTAATTGAGACAGTTATGAATGGATAAAATATTTTGTGGTTGTTATCGAAGTTTTCTCTTTTTCCTATTCTTCTTCTCCTTCTTCTGTTGTTTTCTTCTTCTACCATTCCCGTCCATAATTCCCTTTTCTCTATAGATCTGTTTCTCATTCTCCATTAATTGTTTTCAATTGGTTCTGCATCAAAATGCATATCAGAACAGCCTGAAGTTAATTTGAACATTGCTTCTGATTCTCTATTTTATTCTTTAGTCTTGTGCTTATCTACGTTGAATATTTGTCCATTGAGTTAATTTGGCATACTTTGGTCTAAGGCGGCTATTTGAACATGAAATTTGATAGCAAGATTTCTTAAGCAATATAAAAATATTTCCACACTAGGCCTAATTGCTTCAACTTTTCAATGGTCCCTCAAAAGAGTTATGACACAAAAAATCTAAAGTTGTTCCCTTCCTACGAAACATACCAAATTAAATATTTTTTCAATTTCCATCTCTTTCTGTCCTACCGCGATAAGGGAGAAGCTTGAAGCAATCAAATACAGGGTGGTTGATGGTTTCTCATTAGAGAAATGCTAGTTGTAGGAAAGACTTGTACTTCTTTAATGATAATACCAGCTTTTAGATTCTGTGTTTTTGAAATGCCATTTTTAAACGCTTAAATTATAGCTTTGTAAGGATGATATTTCTTTGGTTCGTTGAGCATTCTATGAAGGTAAAGCAGTGGTCGTGAGGCAAGAATATACATGGATAAGTTACTCCAGATCTTGATCGAGGTTGATGATCTAACAGTAATCTTTTCACACGTTTGTCCGCCCTTTCTTAAGAACTGTAATTACAAAAAAGATAAGAGCAAACTCAAAAACTCCATCTCTGCCCTTAAATTGCATGAATCCAACTTTCTAAGATTAATTTTACATTTGTGCCATTTTAAGTTGAAAAAACTCATCTCTTCATTCAGTTTTTCCCATTTATGTAGCTTTGAGATAGAAAATTCCTGTTTATTTGGCCGCAATTTCTGTACCAACGTGGGCTGCCAAAGTAAACATTTTATTTGCTGCGATTTTCGAATTTTCACTACTCAGTTGACGTTTTTGGACTAATATATCATATTTAATGCTTGGACCATGCTGTGTGTACACAGCATGGTACATAATGTGAGATCAATGTTTATCATAAAGTTATGTCTGCCTTCCTGTGTAGATTCGTTCTTGAGTTTATATATATATGTTGACAGTAAGAATCTTTTTCCTAAATAAATTCTTTATTATGCTTATGGCGGGCTCTTACCGACAAAAATGACCACGTAATATAGGTAAAGATTCCTTAAAACACTTCCCTTACATATTTGAGAATATTGAATTAGATTTTCCTATGATTGTGGGGTGACAATGCCAATTGCCACATGATCAGTAGATTCTGGTTTATCTCACATTTGCCTTTATTAACAGAAAATTCCCAAAAATGATCAATTTAAACAAAATCAAAAAACAATCTATTATTGGATTTCAATCACTCAAAGATCTAATTACAATTCACAAGACAAAAAAAGTAAACAATACACACTTATAATCCTTACAATCTGTCCTAAGAATTTCCTAAAGGTTCTCCACAGTGTCTTTAAACTGATTCACATAACACAAAATTCCAAAACAAATTTTGAAAGAACCAATGAATTGATTCTAAATGCAAATGTAAGTGAACCCTCGAAGCAACTTAGAACTCAAAAAAAGAAGAAGCCAAAACTGTGCATACGTAAAAAGAGGAGCAGTGCTTAATGACTCACATATCTTAGAACTTGTTAAACGAAAACTGTCGAAATTTTGGGTGTACCATCAATTGAAGAAGTGATCTGTGCTGTTGAACAATAATTTGGAACCCACCAAACTCTCAGACTTTTGTCAAGGCTTCCACTATAGAGCAAGAATCCACCCCCTACTCTGTTTGGAGATGCCTGCAAACACTTAACTGGTCCTTCATGGCCTTTAATGATCATTGTTCTAAATAAACTCCCATTGATCTCTCTTTTCCATATACTAATACTTTTATCTGCTGATCCACCGCACAAAAACTCCCCCATTAGGCACATACACAAAACTGCCATTTTATGAGCTTTTGTTTCACAAATTACCCTCCAACTATCAAAATTCTTATTCCCCAGCCATCCCATTATATAACCATCCGAACACCCTCCATAAACCAAACTTCCATCTTCAGATACAACTACAGAATTCAGTGAAATATCCTTATGCCCCTCCAAGATTCCCTTAAGAGAATGCGTGTTTTTCCCCTCCTTTCCCCAGGCCTTGATCTTCCCATCTGCTGCTGCAGAATACACAATCCCCTTGGATGCGACTAGCCCGTTTATAGCGTCATCATGGGCTTTTATCGATTCCAAACACTTGAAATCCGACATCCTCCAAACCTTGAGAGTCTTATCCCATGATCCGGAATAAATTAACCCGTTAGAGATAGCCAAGCAAGAAATACTATCAGCATGTTCAATCCACAAACGCTTGTGATTTCGCCTCGTTTGGACGTAATTGCTTTGCTTCATGAACTTCCCCAAATAGTCCTTGGTAGTGGGAAGAGTATCAACAAGCCTGAACAAATTTTCAGAATTTCTTGAAACCTTCCACGCTCTAATTCTACTATCTTGATGTGCTGTAAATACTTTGTTCCCAGCAGTGACAAGGGCCTTTACCGAGCCCTCTCCTTGTCCAAACTTCGTGAATTGCCTCAAATCAGGCTGTTGCCAGACTATGATGTCCTTTCCCTGTGAAGCACTTAATATAAATTCTCCACATAAAGCCAAGCAAGAAACTGATCCAATGTGACCTGATAGATTTGCCAACAGTTTATATGAATGAAAACTCGATGCGGGCACGTTCAGAACCTTGAATTTAAGATCTTGAAAGTCATATCTAAAGGATGTCGCTGGACTTTCATCCGTCTCACTGCTTCTTCCGCTGCTGCTACTGATTTGCGTTGAAGATAACAATGGAATCGACAGAGTATCTGGAACAGGATGCTTAACTGTATGAATCATGTTTCTGATTGATGAAAACTATATATGGGTCTTTCTCTATATTCAAGATAAACAGATGCAAATTAAGATTGATCAAGAAAGATATGTGAACAAAGAGACATTGAGGAAATTTCATAAAGAACTTATAAAAGAATTTCAAATTTGGAAGCAAGCAGCTATATAATTAAATTGATCATGTATATGATATGCGAAAAGAAAGAGAGAACAGGAGCGGCGTTGGAAGAGGGCCAAGAAAGTAGGAACACGGAATTCTTGGGAGAGAAAGATCTTTGATTAAAATAATAAAGGTTATTGGAGTTGGAAAGTAGGGGGTGGGTTGCGAGCGGAGGCGAAGGGAGAGGAGGTGCAACGGCTACTTTGACAAGAACAATACCAATTACCAACTCTTGAAAGGGGTATGTGGGACCCAACTATTTCCTTATTCGCTTTGCTGGGTTGCTATATCATTTTAAGTGCTTTCATGGAAAACTTAGCGTGTGTGTTTGATGGACATTTAATTTCACATTTCATTTAACATATTATTTAGAGTCATCTAAACTGTGTTTGTAACCCTACTGGAGATGAATAACATTACTCATTTTAAATAGTGATATGATGAGAAATATGTGGTTAAAATGTAAAGAACAGTTATTGATGTGATAGAAAATATTAATTTATTGAATAATGTGTGGTTGAAAATGAGTTTTGAAATAATGCATTTTGAAAGTATGTGTGTCAAATAGTGGCTAAGTTGTTAAAATTTTGTGACCAAAAGTTAATAACTAATTTTTAAGGAAAATTATAGTAGCAGTCCCTAATTTTTTAAATTTTTTGCAGACTTTATCCCAAACTTCGATTTGTGTCGATAAAGGTCCCTAACCTTTCAAAAATCTATATCTGGAGTTTCAATGAATAGAATTCATCCACTTTTCCGTTAGTTGACTAGAAAAATGATTTTGACCACATTATTA
>CAIGRT010046325.1:0-20124 GCA_903798405.1 Fraxinus platypoda | reverse complement strand
TAAAAAAAAAAAAAAAAAAAAAAAAAAAAAAAAAAATCAATTTTTTTAATTCTTTTTTGGCAATTCAAACAAATTATATCCTCAATTGTAAGAAATTATATCCTTTTAATTGATAATTTTCATGAAAAACAAAGTCAAACGAACACCAAAAGATAGAAAATTTCAACATTTTTCAAGTGGAAATTTATACCAATCAAACACAATTCATTGACTCATCCCAGTAAAACAAGTTTTAGGCAATTCAATTCCCAGCAATTCGTTTTCTTTCCATCCAAATTCCATCTTTAAATCAAATGGACCCTAATAGAATTTATTCTTACACTCTTTTCAATAGTTTCATTAAAAGAACATATTACACTTTTACTTGTTATATTGGCCTTCTCACCACCTTTTGGTAATCGAAATGTTAACGTATATTTATTTTTTCATAAATATCATGATTATTAAGAGAAAAGGAGGAGAAACTCCTTGTCTATTGGGTGAGAGTAGTTCTGTTTCACCCACAACGATGACAAGAAATCGTATGACAATATTGACTAACAATAAAGAATATAAAAAGATGCATCATCAAATGAGTTGCTATCATATAACTTTGTATAGCTAAAATTATCTGAAATCGGTGTACGTGTAAACCAACTAGGCTGAGTTCGAAAACAATCAGACTGCAGTGAGTACAGATTGGAAAGACAGAGATATTTCGGACATTTTGTACCATTACTCCGTCGACAGGGCTAAAATGTAAACTGGTTTCTGATTCTATTGGCTAAAGTACTACGTTGATTGCCATTGTAAGATAGGAAATTGTTTTTCTAAATACAAATGGTTTGCTGTACAACTTTAGGGTGGAATTCACGAAGGATGGTCGTGAGGTCGTAGATGTAGCATCAACTAACCCAAAAATTAATTGGGCTCGATTGAAATTCAATTTTCGTAGCACTAAAGAGTTTACGATGTTAGACTATCTGATACTCTTCAGAGCGTTCAGACTCTCAAACTTTTGTATATCACATTCACTTGTAACTCTCCTTATTTCTCTTTGTATGTGCTTATTGTACTCCTTAGGAAACTCCAATCGATTGTAATATTTTTAATATAAAAACAAAATTAACATTGTTCGATATCCAAGCCGATCACTTTCAATCCATTTATCTTTTTTTTTTACATGATATCAGAGCACATTAAACTTAAACGAGCAATTTGATCTAATTAAGATTAAAAAACCAGCACATGAATTTCAAAATTGATCTATTCAAATAACCCTCTAAATATGGTATTAGAGCAGACGAAGAATTTTAGGAAAAAAAAACACCCCCTTCAAAGAATTTAAAATTGAGATTGTCGCTCGGATGCCATAGAGATTTCATTTGTCTGTTAAAATGGTTCCCGGTTGTATGATTTCCTCGTTAAAATTTTTCCAAAAACCCAAACTTTGCTTCGTGGATATGTTTCTGCACAGTAGAAGAGTCCACAATAGGTAAACCGTCTTCATCGTGTGAAAGGTGGAGTGAACGCCATAGATAATCAACATCATCCCATATGTTGATGTTTCTTAATTCTTAAAGTCTATGCCGTGTTAACTTTCGTAAATGTATTATCTACGTGTAGGAAGGGAAGGACTTTTTGATATCTATGTATATGTGCACACGCAAACACATATATTTCTTTTTTATTCATTAATTGCACATATTCATACATATATAGATTAATATTATTTATATTACCCAACACTTGAAAACGAGTCACGTAGGGGTGGCAAGCAGGCTCTCTCAATTAAAGTGTGGATCAACTTGACTCATGAGCTTTTTCTTAATTTGGTGGACAAATCGAGCCGGCTTGTAACTCGTGCTAAAATTGCATATTTTACTCATTGAGCTTACGAGCCAACTCATGCGAGCTGTTCAAAACTCGTGACATAACTTATCCTACTGAACACCCTTAGGGCACATTTGATTTCCCGTTGCGAATGACTAAAAATATTTGTCTTATTTGCCTTGGTTATAAGTCATTAGTAGTTGTTTCTACGAAGGATATTCTAGAAATTAAACTGTGTCGGTCGAGTCTTATATGGCAAGAAACTGATCCAATTATTTTTCTCAGAATATTAACCCACCAAATACTAAGTAGTAACGAAGAAATCTACTCTAGGCTCGACGACACCTATTGTTACATTATTTGGTACCCTTCATCTTATATATTAATCATTTATTAGAAAAAGTATTAACTATAGAACTTAGTGGTCTGCTAATAATTTATAGAGTAAATTATAAACATGCTCTTGAGGTAATTGAGTGGGGTAACTATATATAGGCAAAACATAAATTTAATTTATTGGATTTTATTAAAAAAAATTGTACAAAAGTTAACTTTGACGAATATTTCGATATGTAATTAGTTGTGCAAAAAGAAGAGAAGAAAAATACATTTTTTCAGCTAAGAAATAATTGCTGATTTTTTTGGAATTCAAGTGGTTCAAGGAAAGGTTCCACCCCAGGGAATAGCTTGATGCTGCCTGACATTTCAAAGACTGGACGTGGATCTTCGTCGGGTTTGGGAGGGTTTCAAGATGGTGAACAGACGAATGCGAGAGGCAAAGAAGTAGATGTCATGTCATTTTCCCGAATTTTGCAAATTGGCACTTATATCAAAGAAACAAGATTACTAATTCCTATTATGTCATTCTATTTGTCGTCTACTTTTTGACAAAGTAGTATTATTCCTATAACAAACATGCACGCACAGGTTTAGTATTCTTTAACTGAAAGATTCAGTTATTACTCGGTCCTCAATTTATGGCCTCTTTGGATGTCCATTCTCCTCATCTATAGTATGCACTTGCAAGTTGCATGAATGACTCAACTTTCTTGAGACTTTTCTGCATGATTTTTAGGGACATCTATTATGTGAAACATTCATGTTTATTTTGTGTACTCACGTTGAACAGCTGAGGTGGTTACTTGAATGAATTTCCAACGATTAGTTCAGTTGTACTGCACACACACAGTGTGGCAGTACAACGTACAATTTGATTTCTACCACAAAACTTCAGCAAGTTTTGTACTTCTCCAATAATGCTTGTTTGGTGGGCCTAATATCATGGTCAGCATCATTCGCTATATTTTTTAATGAGCCTTGTGCATGAACAGGGCCGCGTACGCCTGCAGTAATAATCCTATTTTAATTATCAATTTTCTATTCTCTAATTATGTTTATTGGAAGCAGTATTTCAAAAAGTGTATAGTGTGATTAGGCGTAAAAATCAAGCTTTAAGCTTTACAAACCTAGACAAGGCCTAGGCGTAAAAAAAAAATGTGTTTTCTTATTTTTAATATTATTTAAATAATACATACTAAACATCTAAAATTATAAAATAATGTTACTTAATAATTTTTACAATTAATCAATTATATAATTTAAAAAAAAAACTTAAAACAAAAGTCAAATAAAAGTCATAAAAAAAAGGGAAAAAAATTAATAAAACGTGTCTTGGCGTACATTAAGTAGTCGACTTAACAATTGATCGCTTAATTTCGCGCTTATTGTCAAGGCATGACTTTTCGTCCGAGCTTTGCAAGCGTCGTCTATATGCACTTATTAGAACACTGATTGAAAGAGACATGCTAATGTTTAGTTCTTATTTATGTGTCTTATCCAAACAAAATCATATATAATTATTTCTTTAATTCCGAAAAAATTAAATTTAAGCATATCCAAACATGCAATGGATAACTTTTAGTACCTAATCTTTACTAATCAAATATTTTAAATTAAAACAAGTTCTTGTTTCAATAAAGGCAAAATATTTTTACATTAAATAAATATTTCAAAAATCAGATATGTGAAGGAATGTAAATGTATTGAAATTACTCGGCACAAAAGAATACCTCAACATTAAACTATATTTTTGCGATCACTCATTTAGCCCTGTTTAGTGGAAATTAAAATCTAAATTTTAATCTAAGTTAAAGTCAATAATTAATTTCAACCACATATTCCATTGAGTTCACAACTTTTCAACCTCACATTTCATTAGCAGTGAGCATGTTTTGGTTCGATCCGGTTCTAACTGGAATCGAATCGGATCGATCCAACCGATTCCGATTCGGTTCTTTATATTAAAAAAATTATAAAATAAAGTATGAAACTAATTGTCAGATAAAAAATAGACAAAAATAGAGTATGAAACCACCGTCAGTCTTATAATCTAACAATACAAAAAAATTGTTAAACAACAAATAAAAATCCACTTCAAATCTCAAGATCAACTTTAAAGACGGAAAAATGATAAACTATTAAACACGATATAAACGGTAAAATGTTGATCGAAAATAATCTTTTAAGAAAATTCATATAACAATAACCTGATTATTTTAATAATTTTTAAGGATAGTGATTTTTTATGGCCGGCCACTTTGAAAACAATGATAAATTTGAATTCGTATGAAATATTGAACAAAGAAATATATTTTTCTTATTGTGTTGCATTAAAATTATGAATTTGTAAAATATTTATTTAGACTTAAATTTCGATTACACATTGAAGGAAGGAAGAAGAAGGATATGGAAAATGGAATTTTAATGTGAAATAATTTTAGGGTCTAATGTTTAAAGTTGTAGTGCATCTTCGTTCAAGTAAAAAGAAAAATTCGAAAAAAAAAATGAATTCACTGTAGGTTCTCGAGACAGTACCAAGAACTGAACCGAAAGCAATCGATTCTCAATATATGATCCCAAAATCGATCCATTTAGTAGAGGAACTGAAGCCAAACTTATCGGTTCTATCTGGTTTCAGTCCAATTCCACCTATTCAGGGAAAGAATGTCTACCCCTACATTTTATTAATTTTTATCAAAATTTATTAAAAATCTAATTTTAATCTCCACTACACACAAGGGCTAAATATGTGTAGAAAATAAAATATTGAAATTTAAATTAACTAATTTGAGTACTTCTATTATTTCCATTTATTGGCAATTTACTTCTTTTAATTATCTAATATTATTTCCAATATTAACCACCATAGCCACATGGGAATTGTTTGTTTTTCCAAGGGCAATTCCGTCCCTCAAAGTGCAACTTGTATATTCCTCAAGGAGTGTCGTACTCAAATTTGAGTTTGAAGGATAATACAAGTAGCATCATTCATAATATAAATATTTTGACATTCTTTACTCAATCCGTTCCACAAAATTACAAAGCAAATAAACGTCAACGGATTTGTGCAACTAATCGATTACGTCGATTTCTGGTGATTTTTCCCTCTACCTGCAAGATCATTGCAATTTGTGTGATCTAAAATTTATTGTTCATATATCAGTTATTTGTTGGCGAGTTCGCGCTTGAATATGAATCATGTCTGTTGTTGAAATTTTCTGATCCTTTTTTCTTTGAGCTTTGGAATTCAGGTAAATGAAATCGGATTATCTCTGCGTTTCCAGTTTCGCTTTTTATAAAGCCTTTTTTTTTAATTTTTATTTTTAGTGTGGTTGTTGGGGTGGTGTTGTGGAACATGAACTCATTCGTTTAGTTTTGGTATGGGAAAAGGAGAAAAAAATATCTCGTTTTACTAAGAGCTGATGTTTTGTAGGTAGGGACACGAGAATGGAGAGGGAGCAAGAATTGGAATGGAAAGCAGCGCAGAGCATTGTGATAAACGTGGAACTTGTTGCTGCAGCGAAAAGTCAGCTTGAGTTTCTCGCGGCAGTTGATAAGAATCGTTGGCTCTATGAAGGCCCTGCTCTAGATAGGGCCATTTATTGGTAAGAATCTGTTCCTCAGAATTGCTATATTTAATCAGTTATTATATTTTGATGCTTAATGGAAAATAAGTTTCATAAATTTAATTTAAATGCTGTTTTTTGTTATTTAGTTTAGGATGGTTTATTGATGCAGGGGTTTATTACTTAATAATCTCTTGTAATTTTATGTATAATTATTCTTGATGCAAAAGTCGAGACTTCAATTCTTTTCACAGCTTATTATGTTGAGCTATGGATGCCTTGCTCTGTACCATCATTTACAATTTTACCCAGTTTGCCTTTTGTGTAATCACTGGAACGATTGAAATTGACATGTTTTCCAACTCTACGTTTTTATAGAGGTGGGAAAGAGGTCAATCTTTTTGCTGAAATAATTGCTGCTGATTGAATATAACCTGTGTTTTAGGTTGGTCTTAAAATGAACTGAACTGAACAGAAAGGAAGGTTGTTTATACCATGCCCTTTTGTTAATCAAAAAACTAAATATTTGCACGCGCCTGTTTGAGGTATTTGATAAGTCAGCTGATAAGGATAGTTAGTATGGATACTGGATGACCTATTAGTATATCATCTTCGTGCTTTGGTTCTGACTATTTACTATAAGAGCTTGCTAATCACTTTTCAGGTACAATGCTTGCTGGCTTCCCATGCTGGAAAAACATTCTGAATCCCCTTTCTTTGAAGGACCTTTAGTTGTCCCTCTTGATTGCGAATGGGTCTGGCATTGTCACAGGCTCAATCCGGTAAGTTTCTGTACGGCCCATCTGACCATCATTTCATCATTATTTCTTATTTCATCGTGTGGAATGTCAATTGTGAACTCATCTTTCAGGTTAGATACAAATCTGACTGTGAGGAATTCTATGGAAGAATACTTGATAATCACTGTGCCGTTTCTTCTGTAAGAGGAATTTCAGAAAAGAAAACTGAAGAAATTTGGAAGAAGTTGTACGCAGAAGAGCCATATAAGATGGATTTGACCAGCATTCTTCAAGATAATAACTCTGGAAAATTAGGATCTAAAAAATTCACCAAATATGATCTGGTCTTGGCTGTTAAAAGGCAAAGCCCATTCTTTTACCAGGTAACCTAATCTTAACCATCGTACTTGCTTAGTTCCTTTTATAAGCTCAGATTTCATATATACTTGTAATAAGTTCAATTTTTACATCCACAAAGGTTGGCCTGCATTCACAGTGTCAATATCACATCCTTTTCCCATCACTTCTTAAACTAGGATCCTCTATAGATCATCAGTAACTAAACTAGATTTAGTATACTACAGGTGTCCAGGCCCCATATGAAGAATGATCTCTATCTTGAAGGAGCTGTGGCTAGGTACAAAGGATTTTTGCATATAATTAGAAGAAATAAGGAGAGATTTATAAAGAGCTTCTCTGTTCCAACTTATGACATTGACCTCATCTGGCACACTCACCAGTTGCATCCAGCTTCTTATTGCAAAGACCTCAGAGAAATAATGGGAAAGGTTTTAGAACACGATGACACTGATTCAGACAGAAGTAAAGGGCAGAAGCTGGATACTGGATTTTCTGGGACTACCAAACAATGGGAGGAGATGTATGGTTCCAGATATTGGAGAGCAGGAGGAATGTACAGGGGCAACGCCCCTTCACCTGTTAGGATGACTCCTTACATCACCGAGATTGATGCCAGGAAGGTGGCTGCTTCCTATGAGAATCAGAAACGTCGTGATATGAAAGTGTTGGAGGTAGTTCTTAAGGACCTTATGTAGAATTCCTATAATGTTCTCTTTCAGTATTTTTTTTTATATGCAACCACAAAGCATTGGACACACAAAGATGGATGTTTTTATTTGTATTGAAGAAAATTGAGGCATTTTGATTGTTAAAATGTTATAATGGAGAATGGGAAGGATATCTGGAAGTCTGGAACCTTTCTTAACAAAGTGAAGAAAATAACAAACTGATTTCTATCCTTATACTTTGGTAACTAGTGCATGCAGTTATACGCAACCATGATTCATGATTTCCTTTCCATTTACCTTCCCCTTTAGGCTATCCTTTGCCCCCATCTACCAACCCAGAATTATATGGGAACTGACCCAAGCAAGAAGAATGGAGTGTTGGATTCCACATTGCCATCTTGAATAATTGGAATAAATGCATGCTTAATTGAATTGAATTTACAAGTCCAAACTGCTTGTGATATACATATAAATTTACCTTAAATTTATTACAAACTAATTGTCATTTCTACTAAGCCAAATGCCATTTAGCCTGTATCATGTATGATAATCTGTCTAAGAATGCTCTAGCCTTTCACGCTGTTAGAATGTCAATGAATAGATATTGACCTACAAGCTCTTTCTTCACTTTATGTTTAGTTTCTCAACAAACATGCATTTCTTGTACAAGTTCTTTGGTGTTGAATTGAAATTTAATGGTTCAAAAATTCAACTGAGGTAGTTATGATCAAATTAATTTGCTAAATTGAATCCATTGCATTTGTTTGGACATTGATGTTTGATTTTTCTTGACATATTGAGCTTTATCAGTTTTTTTTTTACCTATAGAGCGTGTAGTACATATTAAAGAACTAGGTTTGCTTTAAAATATGATTTCAAATCAATAATGCTAGTTTTATGCAGCCTCTTCATGCATCCATGTGAAATAGTTTGTTGAAAGATGTTTCAGGCGTAATTTCATTTGTCTTTCAAATGAAAATATCCGTAGTTCCACTACCTTTTGGCCTGTAAAAGGAACAGGTTTAATTCCACAGAGTGATTCCTCCTTCCTGTTTGACTTTTTAAGAGAATGTGTGTGGCAATGGACGATGTTGTTCAATTATTTCCTTGCATAAGATGTTAGTGGAACTTTCCAGGTCATGTTGGAGTTTGTAAGTGTGATGAATCTGCCAGTGGAACACAAGGGAAGTCTCTTGGTGTCCTTCAGTAAGACACAGCCTGATGCAATCTTCAATGCAAAGAGAAGCCTTACCATTTTGTCTGAATCTGGGGAGAAACAGGTGGCTTGTTTTCAGTGTGAACCTACTGGGCAACTGCTCTTTGAACTTATGTCCTGCTCAACGTCCAGTTTACTGGTATCAAAGCCATCCAAAACTATGGGCTCAACGTCAATATCTCTTGAAGATTTCCAATCACCAGACTCTAATCTTACAGTGGAGAAATGGTTGGAATTGGTGCCATTTTCTAACATCTCAGAATCCAAGCCAATCTGCTTACGAGTTGCCATCTCAGTTACTGTACCAACCCCAGCACCATATGTACTTCGTATGATTCGCTCTCAACCATTCTCAAAAAGTTCTTGCCTTTTTCCACTTCCTGTAAGGGTTCAATTCGCTAAGAGTTGGACACGTGTCATTGATGAGGGTGGAAATGAGATCATCAACCTGCAGATTAGGTAATTAAATTTCCACTTCCCTTCTACCAGAAATTGTGGTTCCTTTTGAGGACTTTGGCATGTGTGCAGATGTGTACATTATACAGCTATTTTTCCGAAAATCACAACCCATTATGATGGCAATTTTCTAGTAACATGAATATTGGCTTTTTGAATGAACAAGTTTGATTGCAGAATGACACGTTTAACATGTTGCAGGTCCTGGATGGATCTATATCTAATTTGTCTATGCTTTTCCACTTGCTTCCAAAGAATTGAAGTAAATTTAATTTACCTCTGATATTAAGCACTGGCAAGCACTTGTAATTATGAATTGGCAATTTTCTAGTAACATGAATATTGCAGGTCCTGGATGGATCTATATCTAATTTGTCTCTGCTTTTCCATTTGCTTCCAAAGAATTGAAGTAAATTTAATTTACCTCTAATATTAAGCACTGGCAAGCTGTGTAATTATGATCATACAATTGGTTTTTATGGATAAAATATAAGTGGGTATGTGGGCATGCACATTTAATGTTCTTTTGCACCATAGAATGCAATTACTGCTGGATCAAGGAGAGAAACTCGATTTGACTGAAGGTTGTGGATGAGCTTGAGACTGAGACTGACTGGTACTTGTACAATCCTAAAAAACAATCTGGAACGTGTGTCTTCGCAGACTGAATTGTTTGTAATTCATTTGTGTTAAAGATGTGCAACTGTAATGGATCTTAATACGAGAATATTTTTCTTTCATCTTGTTAAAACTTGAATTACGATTAGGATTTACGTTTTGTGGTCTTGTTGCAGGCATTCCAAGAAGCCTAAGAGCAAGAAAAACAATATTAGAAGGGAGGTGGTTGGCATCACAAAATCTGGTGAAACAAGTACTCTTGCCGAGTTTGTGGAGAAACAATGGTCATTAATAAATTCTCCATGGTCCCTTCAGCTTCCATGTACCAACAATGATGATGGCCACCTCTTGGAGCTAACTGGTCCTCGGACTGTGAGTGTTCCACCTTATTATCCCATGGAAGCTGATTGTGCACATTCATTAATTTAGATTTTATTCTTCCGTCAGAAGGTGTCTATTTTTTCTTGTATTCTGAGGTTACAATGATTTCTTTCTGGCTAATTGAGGATATTTTGGTCCAAGACTAGCAATGGTTGTCCAGATTTGGAAAAAGAACCGAGTTTTCTCATTTTCTCTTTTGGATATGCATCCTATCATGGCCGTTTATTACCATATCTATGCTCCATTTAATTTAATAATTAGGATCAAGGATTCCTATATTAACAGACACGTACGTAATATCTTAATTAATATCTTAATGTTCTGTTCTATTGGTTCTAACGTGATGCATGATGTCCTGAAAACATTTCATTGCCTCAGGCTGTTAACTTTATCACAGTAACAATTAAAAGAAGTTGGGTGTGCTGTATTTGTCATGACCAGCCCCCTCAACAAAAAATAAAAAAGTCTTCACAGCCTCTAAATCAGTTGCCTTACAGATCAAGTAATTGGTCTCTTCTTGCTGCATTTGTGCAACTATTAATTCCTAAATCACCTTTTCATATGTAACCACCCATTCAGAGGACTAATTGGGAATCAAGAGTGAAAAGGATATGTATCAACGAATTCTGTCAATATTACAAAACTTTAACTGTTATTGTTTTGTTGTATAGCCATGACTTTTGTATCTCTCTCTCTCTTACAGGTGAGACTTTTCCTTGGTGGAAGGCTGGATTATGAATCAAAGCACTGCAAGAAACACAAGAGTGAAGATGATCTTGAACGTAACCTGATTACAGCAGTAGAATTCTCGGCAGAAGACCCATATGGCAGGGCAGTGGCATTAATTGACTTGAAATATGGTACTCTCAAGGTAATTTCCTTTTAATAAATGAACTTCTGCTATTTTCATCTTAAATAAAGCATTTTGGCCCTGCATCACTGAGTTTTTTTTTTTTTGGATATTTAGGTCAAAGAAGAGTGGTTCCTTCTTCCTGGCTCTTTACTCGCTTTTATGCTTGGTAATATTTCGAGGAAGGAGGGGTACAATAGTTTCACAATAAGTGGCAAGACAATGAAGAAAGAAGAGTTGACTGAAGAGGTTGATGGATTCCCTGCAGAAGGCAACAAAATGAACCTTACCTCCGGGAAAAAGGAAGAGTTGGACATAGAGGTTGCCAAAATGAACTCAGTGACACCTACGAAGGGTGGGGGGACGTTCAGTGGGGGTTGTGGTGGTGGAGGATGTGGCAGTGGGTGTGGCAGTGGTTGTGGAAATGCCATGAGGAATGAGGCTTCTAGCGGATGTGGTGCCGGATGTGGGGGCGGATGTGGTGGTGGGTGCGGAAACATGGCAAAATGTGGAGGTTGTGGCGGATGTGGCGGCTGTGGCGGTGGTTGTGGCAATAAGTTAGCCAATGGCGGTTGTGGAGGATGTGGCGGCTGTGGTAGTGGTTGTGGCAATAAGCTAGCCAATGTAACTGGTGCTGGTGATGGCTGTATTAGCGGACAGCCAAAGCAAGCTACTACCCAAGCAAATGAGATCCTAGTCGCATAATATTCATGCCTACCTGCACTTCAAAAGTTTTCGTTATATCAGAACTTGGAAGCTCCTGTACATCCTATCGTCTCTTTCATCCAGCAACTTACCAGTATATGAAGGTGTGTGATCCGGTAAATGTCTGTACCCAGAGAATGGCACAGTTCATTATGAAAATCTAAATAAGGCGTTACATGTTTCTCAATAATTGCTTAAAACAATTACAACTTTGTGTTGATTGTATCCCGTGTTTGTAATAAAACAAACTTTTAGCTTTCTATTATTCTGAAAAGACGCTACAAGTATGCCTTGCATTTCTAGTTAATATTCCAAATTCCCTAATACTTTGTCCCTGAGTTGCAGTTCAAAAGGAACGTTGTTAGAATCTCAAGGGAATAGACTTCTCTTTGGAGCAATTCGCTCAAGATTTTTTTTTTAAAATCCTTGATTAGCATGGTGTATATTGCATACTTGTTATTTAAGAATTAATATGAGAAGTGTCACTTTCTGACTCAACAAAATCCACTACTAGACCCATTTTTCTGCACAATGAAATTGCAAAATGTGCGAGGCTGTGATGCGGCCTTAAATCTCTGTTTGACGACCATTATTTGAAAAAAAAATTTGCTACATATTCATTTTCAATCATACATTCACACAATAAAATATTCTGAACGTAAATTCAAAATTTTTCTCTATTTTTTAACCACACATTTTCATAAAAATCACTATTGAAAATATTATTTCGGTCAAATAAGGACCATCAAATATGGGCCAAGTGGGAAGCCCCACCACTCCAAAGTGGTCCAGAATGGTATGCACTGTACATGATTGGCAGCATCTGTCGCTTTTGCTTCTTTTGATTTTTTTTTTTCTCGACAATTAATTTTAATCATATATTTTATCCATTTTTATTAAAATCTTAACTACACCAAACAGGTCTTAATCTCCTTCACATCTGCCCTTTTCAAGATTTACTTTATCCGATTAGCCGAATCTTAATGGTGATTTTCTAACCTCAAGCAATGGAATTTTTTTATTTTTTCATTTTAGCCTCGTATGAATTAAAATTCAGATTTTAATCTAAATCAAAGTAATCATATCATAAGATTCACAACTTTTCAACAACACATTTCATCGACTTTTATTAAAATCTGCTAAAAATCTAATTTTAATACCCAAATAAAGGGCTTAATCTGTAAAATAAATATTTGGGAAATATTGAGTTGTAATTAAAGTAGACTTGAATAGTCTATGAACAAATAATTTTATCGTTGTCCATAGAATTAACTTTATTCCACGAGAATCTCCGGACAAAAAAAATGAATAATCAACCCCTCCATTGAGCTTTTTGTAACAGAAAAAAATGGCAAATATTCGTCAATTCTTTCATAAATACGTTCTCATTAATGCTTGAATAGAATTAGCCATTGATACCTATTGAGAGAGAATGGTAGGGAAGTAGTGAGTGGGTGGGTGTGTGGGGTAGGGGTACCCGACTTTCTCTCAAGACGGAAAGTCTGAACATATTCCAACTCTGTCCCGTTGTGATTCATTCATTCAATACTTTTTTCCACTGTCAAATTCTAAAGTAGCCTCTCTCTATCTGTGCAATTGCTAGAAAATTGATTTATCTTTTACGATTCTTCTGAATATGTTCATATATCCAAATCTCAACAGGTTGCGCAATTATTGCTATTTTACAGGTTCAATCAAATCCAACACCACCCGCATACACCTTTAACCTGTGTTGTTTTGATTACCATTTACTCAACGATGACTGATGAGTTGCTCTTATGTTTCTTCAGCATCGTGTGCAGCGAGAAATTTTAGGTGTTAATTTCTGCCTCTGCGCATAGCATTTTTACTCTTTTAAATGTTCAATTTTTAAATTGAATTTCGTGAATCCTGTTTTTGAGCTGGGATGCTTATTCGGCTCTTTGGATCTGGTCAAATTCATTTTAAATTTTGTCCTTTACATTGTTATCAGTGTAGAAGTGTTAGATCTTGTTTAATTTTGTACTGTTGAGATGTAGGTTGTCTCTTTGGTACTTGAACATTAAGCATGTCTTAATGTGCACTACATTATTTATACACAAATTGACTAGATGACCAGCTCATCAATACAATTGAATTGTGGATGAGTGTTCTTGGAGTAGTGGTCTAGCCCTGAAACTACGTGCTTGGATGCAGCTCAAGATCACCTAACTGTAAAAGTTACATGTTTGTCAATTTTACTTGAGTCCTCTAAGTTCTAAAGGTAGTTACGGATGTCTCCCTAAACTTGTCCAACCGTGTCTGTTGGAATTTGGAAGTTATTACACGATTACGAAGTAAAGATGCTTGAGCAAGATTGATTAATCAAGATGTGAAGATGATATGTTGCTTCTTATAAGCTGCTTTCTACTAAATATTCATCCGGTTTTCAACACATTTTAGAAGGAATTACTTTGTTAAACGTGTTAGGAGGAAATACTCGGTTTTCTTTTGCTAATCGTGCTTTTGCCAATTATTATAAGTGTAATATTCTGTAATATTATGGTCATCATACAAATGCATTTGTGATATTACAGTTTCACTAACACAGTATTGATCTGTTTAGGTACATAGTCTGTTCACAAGATTCATTTTCTCTTGATTCCTGATTATATTGGCCATTGTTCACACTGAACGTTGCTTTTCGATGCAAAGGCTCAATGGTGGGCCGCTGAGAACATATAGAACTCTTTCTTCTTACATAGTACGTTTCATAGTGCTGATAATATTTTCTCATCTCTACATTTGTTGAGTTTCTGTTATGTTTATTTTCAATTTAATCCTCCTTTGTTTGCTTTAATATATTTTATTATAAGAGAAATTCATTCTTGTCGAGCCAGGTTCAAAAGGAACCTCTGCAGTCTATCATTTTATGCACATGCTTTAAGAGTTATTCATAGTGCAAGTACTGTGGATAAACATAATGCTTTAATTTGTAATGCTTCAGATGTTTCAAGTTTGAGTAATATATCTATCAGATTCCAGATGTAATTGGAAGGTCAAATTTTAATCAGAAGCTTTGACCTTGCACACACAATATATATAAAATTTGGAAGCAATGTTTATTGGATGAGGAAAAGATTTGATTTAAATAATCTTGCTTACCCATTGTGGATATGCAGATGACAGAGATGATAGCCGTGTAGAATTTGCTTCTTATGAAGGCTAGCACACTGTTGGTGGGCAGCTAATGCAAGTACTGGTTAAACTACTAACATTTATCATGTGGCAAAGGAATTAGCTACGTTCTTGAGAAGATGTAGGACTGCTGAACATCTAGTCTTTCCTTAGCCAATAGAATTGTTGAAATCTATTTCCCTCGGGTAGACCAAGATAACATTTTAAAGGAATCTCCAATTTATAGCCTGTTGAGTATTGGCCCCCATGAATATGCACCAGAATTAGAGACAATGATGATAGAGTGGAACATGGCATATACTTTACCTTTTGAAATGAAGAGAATGATGCATGTTTTCAACATTATATTTTTGAATAATGCTATGTAGCGCCACTGGTGGTATAGCACCATTCTTTTGTGACATTCAAGTGATAAGTCATCTTAAATAGAACTCATGTTTCTACAATAAGATATTAGTTAGACACTTAAATGCCACCTAGACAGGTGCTTAGCACCAATGTTGCTAAATAACGTTACTGGCACTTAAGCTCATAGCATTTCAGTTATTTGTCAGTGCTTTTGGCTGCCATAGGTTGGATTCTTGTAGTCCTTAGTATTATTCATAATTCAGTGAAATGATAGGAAATTAAGGAGGCGTGTTTTTTTAAAAAATCATATGATGACATTCTTGCTAGTTAAAATTCCCACTATAAATTTCTTTGAATCCCCTTTCTAAGACTGAAAATTTGGAGCGTGCGTTTGAGGAAAAACTTGGAGATTTTGCTTGACTGGAATTTGACTAAGACTTCTCTTCTTTTCATTCACACTCTCCGCCATTTGTGCTTTTTATTTTATTTTATTTTATCCTGAAAGGGTTTCCAACTTTTTATTTAGGGTCAGTCTATAGAAATGCACGTTGTAGCATTGTTGGATCATATTTTAAATTGTCTTCAGCAGGTAAATCCACTTAACAGAAATAAAAACTTGCAATGCCCTTGAGAACTCAGTATTTTGTTTACAAATCTCCACCAGTTCCCTTTGCACTACAACAGTATCTTCTATTATTTTCTCCTTTGGCATCTATGTCTAAACTACACTTACGAATTAGCAGACAGCCCCAACCCCACGGCCAAATTTATTTTCAGTCTCTTTTTAAGTTAAGTAAATGAATTTTATACATGTTAGTGTGATTTTTTACTCTTGCATTGTTGTTAATGAATGTAAAGTTGGGACTCTTGAGCACATTATTCTAATTTTTGTCCAATTTAGTGTTTATTGCTTGAATTTTGAATATTTGTTTTGTTCGGTCAGTCTGATTGCATGATGAAGGCGGCCAACTAATTAGGAAGGACCAGAGATAAGTTCGCTCTGATAGAATATTTCAACTATAAAACTTGTGTGTTTCTAGGTCCACATTCTTCATGCTGATTTTTTACACTCCTTTCAATTTTCTTAAACAATGTAGGACTAACCGGGGAAAAAAATTAGGTTCTACAAGGAAGAATGTTAGTCTTCTGTGCTTTCCTTGAAATAAAGTAGCTGGTATTAGCTTGTAACCAAGGAAAGTTCATTTTCATCAACGAGTTACCCATGATGCTAAGACAAATACAAGTCACATGCTTGTATCTGATTACTTTGTGCGTTGGCAAAGTGTGTGTACCGATGCTGAATTAATGTTTCTGGTACTCTTAATTTATTTTCCTGTGTCGTCTAATCTTTTTTTTCATGGCATCACGATGCTCTAGTCTGTCACACTATCTCATTGTCTGCATGGCCAACATTTGGAGTTCCGGCTTTGTGGATAGCAAATAATGTAAAAGAGCCTGCCGAGGTATGCTTACATTTGCCAGTTAATGAGTTTTTCAGAATTTCAACGAGCACAAGTTGAAGTTCAATCATGGTATAAACTAATATATTAGTGAAATTGAAAATTAAATTTAGGACTGAAGGAAAAATAGATACTATCATTCATCAAGTCTTATAAAGACGTCAGAATTTCCCTTTGCACTTCCCACAACTGACTGCTCTGTACATTTTTATCGCTGTTCTTCTACTTTGAGATGATTTTCTGTATACAAGTACCAAAACCTCTCTGCAATTTACCATCTATCTAGCACCCTAATATTAGAAGTCATCTGTCTATTATAAAAATTCTTCAGTTTTTACCTTACCTTACACTACACTAACTAATGCTTGTCAATGATGCCTTGCCATTCTCTTTACACTTCTAACAATCGGAATACAAGAACCACCATTGCTTCCCTTCTAACAAACAAAAACAACCAAGGCAAAGAAACCCCACGAGCACCACAAGAAATCAACCATCCACATTAATTCTTCATCACCATCCAGAAGAAACCAAAACCAGACACAAATATCTCCAAAACATTTCCACTTCTTTCCTCGCTTAGCATGGGTTATCCTTGTTTACAACAAAAGGTGACTGTACACTATCCTCATCAGAATCACTCCTGGAAGAACTCTCGGAATCTGAATCTGCAAAATCAAATATAATACATGTAAAAAACCAAAAAACCATCAATTACAAGGTAATCTCAACTAAAATTATCTTGTATAGAATTTATACCACTGGAAGAGGAGGAATCACTGCCAGAACTGGAGCTACTAGAGCTGCTCGATTCATTACTTGCACCAACAGCATCCCTCTCAATCTCCACAGGGGGGAAATTATTTACAGGAATCTCCTCTCCGATATCAACATCCTCCTCCCCAACCACATCCCCTTTCTTCATTTGTTGCCCCTCAGTCTCCACAGGCTCATCTTTTGGCGATTCCTGTCCACAAAAAGAAAACTATTATCAGTCGAAACTAGCAGCAAATATCTGGAAAAAAGTCAGATTATAGTGGATGCAAACCACTACCTGGGCAAGGATCTGTTTTGCAGGAGTCACCTCTTGAAAAAGCATTTGCCTCTGAAACTTGCTTACAGCTTTCTTGTGATATCCTACAAACCTATCCAGTTCCCACAATGTTTCATTGTCTAGAATCTCAATATCAACCTCAATCTCATCACCCTCCTGTAGCAAATTTGAAGTCCTCTTTTTCACAATTTCAATCATTTGATCCAGTTTCTCAGAAGGCAATTCCTGTAAGACAGCCCCCAACTCTTGCTTCTCCTCAGAAGTCATATCCCTCTTGTAGGGATCCTTTGCTTTTGGCTTCGGCAACTTCCCTGACCTAGTTATTGGTTGCAGAGAAGGAGACACCGAAACAGGTGACTTAATATTCTGCACCTCAGCCGGTAAGTTCAATTGTGGCCGCATTATATCATCAGATGTTCTAGCCATTAATATTGGTTCATCCAAACTTGTCTGCAATGGAAGATGTTCTGATTCAGGAATTTTTTTTGGACGATTCAATTGCTCTGCTGCAGCAGCTGCCTCT
This sequence comes from Fraxinus platypoda, assembly GCA_903798405.1. NCBI lineage: Eukaryota > Viridiplantae > Streptophyta > Magnoliopsida > Lamiales > Oleaceae > Fraxinus > Fraxinus platypoda. Next base: position 1,872 of record CAIGRT010046325.1, on the reverse strand, counting down.
GTTACAACATTGATTTTCCTCTGGTCAGCTTCATACTTCTTACACGCTTGGTTAAACATCTCTTCAAACAGGCTGAGTAAAGTCTCTGCCATGATGTGCACATCTTGCCCTTTAGGATTGTAGATCATAGCATTGTTGAAAGTCTGCCTCACATCAGCTGCAAAATCCAGAGAGCTTTCATACTCATTCTTTTCCAGCCGAAATTTCACAGTACCAAGGTCCATCGGACTCTTGATAATTAGATAGTAATCGTGAAGCCCTAAACCCTTGACATCAACGGGAGTATTGAAAACCCAGCCATGTTTGTGCTTCATCAATTTCGTCAAAATCTGACGACACCTCTTCATCATGGTACTATGAACCTTGTTCATTGATAAGTTAGAAACCACAAAAGACCGCTTTGGCTTTCTGTCATAGGGATATGAGTGTGCCCCTGCTCCTCGCCTTTTCCCCAAATGCTTCTTGCCATTGTTCTTCCCGGTGGCTTTCATTGTCTGCTTCTGAGTCGGAACCTCCACTGCAAGCGAATTTGGTTGAACAATAGTTGGCCAAAAGGGGATACTGGGACGAACCGCATGGTCTCGAGACTCAATCCGGTTCAAAAGGTTCCTGACCCGATCTAGATCCAAGAACAAGCGCTTTTTGAGCCCTTTCTTCTCTCTTCTAGAAAACTCATTCAAATTGTACATCATATACTCGCCTTGGACAGAAATAGGCTTATACGAGTACGCTGGCTGTTTATCTGAGGAAACCAGCGGCAGAACTGGCCTCGTAGATGGATCATTGGTATGTCGGAAATGAGCTCTAGGTGAGGGTTCATGGATCTGTCTGAAACTAGGGTTAGGTTTAGGGTTTGGAATTGGGGTTAGAATCGGATTGATAATATGGTTTGGATTCAACCGGGTGGTGAGAGGAGGTGTAGTACTGTTATATTTCTTCATATAAACATTTCTTTCGCCCCAATAGCCTTCATTCTGACTCGCCAAAACGGCTGATGCCATGTAGAGACGGAAAATTTTATAATTTTGGGATTAGACTAAGGCGGGCTATCTCCGGCTAGAATCCATCGGGAAACTACACCGCCATCGGCTGGAAGAAAGATGAAAGGAAATTTTTGGGGCAAAATAGAACTATAGAAAGAATAGAGACGAGGGTTTTCAAGACCCTCTCTGTGATTTGGACGAGAATAAGGGCAGGGCACCACCTCCTCTTAAAGGCAAGCCAGATCTGCCCGTTTCTGTTTCGGGCAGATCTGATGCCGTTTATTTTTCATCAAACGGTTAAGAAGAATCCCACCGCTGCCCAATCTATTGACCTGACCACCTGTCACGGACGGCTCGGATCTAGGTTTTGGATGACGTGGCGAAAAGTTGAGGCTTGGATGAGAGGTGGAATTTAAATTTGTGGGTGGGAGGAGGTTTGGAATTTGGAGGGAGGGAGGAAAATTTTAGATACCCATAGGGAATAGGATGAGGGGGTCATGGTGACGTGTTTACGTGGGACCTAGTGAAATATCTTAATGCGGGGACTGGTTGGTATTTGGGAGTAGCGTGGGAGTGCATGTAGTGAAACTTCCGCTCTCACATAACAAATGCTTTTGCCAGGGGGAAATACTTGAAAATGCCCAAATTTGAGGATAGCATTTTCAAAATAGCCTTTGACTATTTTAAATTTTGAAACTACCTAAAATACCCTCATAAATGATAATTACATCCAAGTCACCATCATATGAAAAGAATACAATCAAGACCTATAAAAAATTATTATCATAAGAATGATTGATAAAACTTATAAAAAATTCAAATTTAAAAGAGAACCATATAAGATTAAAAGAATCATGAAAAATAAAAAAGAAATTGAGTTTGAAAATGA
>CAIGRT010046322.1:408-19181 GCA_903798405.1 Fraxinus platypoda | reverse complement strand
CGACAAACTGATTGTCTTTTTGGTCCGTCAATCTAACTTGCCTATTTTGGTACTCAAAATCGTCGTTTTCAATCCTCTTAATTAAAAAAAAAAATTCCGGGGGGAGGGGGGCCAATCCCCCTCCACCCCCCGTATTTTAGCCCCCGTAAGATTGAAATCTTCACTACGTCCCTGGTTATGGGTACTCAATCTGAGGTTTATTGAGTCCTCAACCTATTTAATATGTAAATCTGAGTTCAGAATCAGTGAATAAAATCGTCAACGTATATATTAAAAATCGTAAATAACTTTCACGTGACTTAAAGTTTGATAGCAAAATTGTCTGCCCACTTAATATTTCTTTTCAATTTAACTTAAATTCTAACGCCGCGTTCCTAGCCTCGAATATACAACTGGTTCTAGACATCTTTCTAGCATTGTCAGAAAATCTTGTTCTAAAAATGTCCATGAAAAAGCAAGTCGTCAAAATTTTAATGTTCACATTGAGGTTTTCATCATAGTTTCCTAAATTCACATATTTACATAAATTGAGGACTCAAAATTTTACGTTAAAAATTCTCAACTAGTCTACGCGAAAAGTCAGAGAAGTTAACCCTAATTTTCTCAGTATCTAAAGCCTACCCAAAAATGGTATTGCTTGTCAAGAAGAGATTCATCCAGTAGGGTTCCTTCGACAACAAGCAGCCGCCCATGTGTGAGGGGTATTATGGTAATTTGCCTGCAACGCCGACTCTGCATATAGTGGTAAAATACCACTTGTTTTTCTACTCTTCTTTATTTTATTAGTTTTACTTTTACCTTTCGGGGTCGAAATTCAGCTTGGTAATGTTCTGGAAAAAAGGGGAATGAGAGTCGTGACCAGTGATTAGGACACGTGGCTAGCTGAGACGTTTCTCTCGAAACTTAGGTGTCTTTCTAGATAACCAACCAAAGAGGAAATTCCAATTCATTAAGCTTTTTAACACGCTATCCAATCAATCTAACACCTCACTTCAACCGCCCACTCCCCCAATCCTCTCCCAGTTGAAATCTGCAGTCGTCCAACTTGCTGTTCACCCAATAATTTATTTACACATCATTTTAAATTAATATATCCAATTATTCTCTCACTGCCACTTATTTTTAAAAATAGGTATAAAATGATCTGTCAAGGTTGGACGGTCAATTTTAAACAACAGATCTCAACTCATGCCCTTCCCATAAAAGATAATAGCATCCAGCAATTCAACTGGATCGATCGATTTAATCGAAAAAAAAACTCAAAATAAGTTCAGAAATCGAACAATATTCGCATATTTAAAAATCGTTGAAATAAGATAACGATTGATTGGTCAGGCTCGAAATCATTTTGTTACTTACTAATAAAATTTGCTGTTAAATAGTACAAATTTTTCTGTGATGATAATTAGAAGTGGAGTTCCGAAAGCAATCATAAAAGGGCCTTTGTGAAGGGATAGCATGACTCTACACCATGCTGTGGACGTTTCTTGTTTCGACTGCCCACTTGCTTTGTGCGATGTATGAATGAATATGATAAGGATNCTGTGATGATAATTAGAAGTGGAGTTCCGAAAGCAATCATAAAAGGGCCTTTGTGAAGGGATAGCATGACTCTACACCATGCTGTGGACGTTTCTTGTTTCGACTGCCCACTTGCTTTGTGCGATGTATGAATGAATATGATAAGGATGAATTTGTAGATAATTCTAGTCTAGGACCTATAAAAAGCTAAATTTTAAAGCACGGAACCGCGTACAAACTTCCATTTTGAATTTTCTAGGATAATATGAAGTGTCTTCGTGACAATTCAATCTTTTTTACCCAGAAATTTAACTAGTCTTCATTTCATTAATTAATGTACCCATTCAAGAATATTTTTTTGCCCAAATTAGTGGAATGGTGTAAATTCATTGCATCTCATGATTCAATTCATCCAGCCATATACAACTGTTGTAAAAATATTTAGTGCATGTATACAATACAAAGATTATGATTTTCAACATTTGTTGTAAGATTGTTTAGTGTGACTTAGGACCTTTCGACATGGTTCTTGAAAAATCAAAATGAGTTTTTAAGGTTCAAAAACAGCATTTATATTCGTTTGACTAATTTTATAGAGGAGTTTTCAGATGAAGTTAGTACGATACGACTTCCTTTAAAATCACTTACGGAATACGAGTTTTCAAATAAAAATAATGTCTAAGCGTGTTAAACATTTGAGTGTGAATTAGGCTCAGAAAATATCATTAGGCCATCAAACTAACTGTAAAATCTTGCATGAAAATGTAATAATAGCTTAATCATTTCCCAATCCCCAAAATTGAAAAAAGAATCACAGCATAATGTCAGCAAATTACCTCAAAAAAAAAAAAACCTAATATATATGCCTGTTTTTGTTTTGACTTGGAAAAAGTCATAGAAGAACAAAGAACTTTCATTGTCAAGTCTCACGCACACAGATAGGGAGTAGTTTCACCACCCGCGCCAGTACCACTCCTACGCCACCCACCTCAACAATATTCAATCCCACTCTTATTGACCGACCACACCCTCTCCACCCAGTCTAGACCGACGTGTGAACCCCACTCTATAATCTTCATCCTTATTTTTTATTAATAATTATAATTCATACTGGGGAGGAGAGGAGCAATAGTTATTTCTTAATTAATTATTTTTATTAATTAAGTAATTATTACATATTCTCTTACGGTCTTACCTGTGTACTGTACTGTACTGAACTCCCCACGTAACTTCCAACATCCCCTCCCTTTAAACGCTATATATATAAACCTCTCCAACCTTTCTTTACTCACTAACTCAACTCTTCTACAACACATTACTCCAGCTTTCTCTCTTCTCTCTATAGTTTCTTGATTTTCTGGTGGAGAAATCTATAGTGATTATGGCACTTGAAGCTCTGAATTCCCCGGCGGCAGCTCCTACAACTGGCCTACAGTACGACGACGTCGATCGGAATCTTGATTCATGGACGAAAAGAAAGCGCTCTAAGCGTTCACGCAGCGAAAACCCGCAAACAGATGAAGAATACTTAGCCCTCTGTCTAATCATGCTTGCTCACAGCGGCGGAGACGGCGTGGGCGCCGCCATCAGTCCCTCCGTTAATACAAACCCAACCGCCAATCTTCCTACCATAAACGATAGCAAGAAGCAAACAGAAAATTCTACTACTACGCCGCCACCGACGACCCAGGACCAGTCATACAGCTGCAGCGTGTGCAACAAGGCTTTTGCCTCATACCAAGCACTTGGCGGACATAAAGCAAGCCACCGCAAGAACACCGCCGCGACCGCTTCAGACGATGGCAATCATTCGACGTCAACATCCACAACCACGGCCGCTGCAAGCACTGCTTCTAATGTATCTGCTCTCAACCCGAGAGGTAGACTCCACGAGTGTTCCATCTGCCATAAGTCTTTCCCTACCGGCCAGGCTTTGGGTGGTCACAAGCGTCGCCACTACGAAGGCATCATCGGCGGTGGGAGCTCTAAAAGTAGCGTCACCTCCTCTGATGGTGGCGCGTCCAGCCACGCTCCAAGAGACTTCGATCTGAACCTACCTGCTACGCCGGAATTTCAATTGGAGTTGACCGTTGACTGCGAGAGGAAAAGTCAATTTGTTGGTGATCAGGAAGTGGAAAGCCCTATGCCTTTCAAGAAACCTCGTTTACCTTTATTTGGGGAAAGATTTTAATCAAATTGATTTGATTAAATTTAGCTTGATTGTGTAATTCATTAGGAATATATTTCTGGTACAATTTATTTATTCATTAATTTATATAAAATTGTTATTTTGAGCAGTAATTTCTTGTTTTAGTTTGTTTTCCTTGCGTTTCTTGATGGAATTCAATTTTTCAATTCTAATCCATTGGAAATTGTACAGGTTAGTGGTTTTTGTGCACGACCATGAGTCCGTGGCTGACATAGTTCACCATGTGGCGCGTGCCTAAAATTGCATATATTTTAATCACACATTTCTAAAATGTATTTCGGTCAACACCTCAAAATTGTTTTTGAATCAGCGCATGAGAGAAAACTGTTTTAAGAACATTACATTTAAGATAAAATATATTTTAATAGTTAATATGAACAAATGTGAAAACAATGAGATTGTTACAGGGCATGATATTATTTTATTGTTTTGTCAGTTAATCTAAATAAATAAAAGGTGTAATTATCTTTGCTTGAAATTCCGCGTGTTTTTAAAACTCAATTTTGACATTGACTTGAGAAAAGGTCATAGCAAAAAGTTCGATCAAAATGAACTGCGAGGTAGAGTAAAAAGTAATTATGAACGGCAAAATATTAAAGCTTTATTTTGTAGAAAATGTTCATAATATGAATTGATTCTTAGCTAAAACTTCCTAAACTATAAGCAAGAGACTCGTCGCACCGCCCCCACGGGTAAGACACAGTGATAAAGTAGGAGGGTTCTCTAGGAGCATCGAAAGTTCGAATCCCTACGCAGCGGAAGGCAACATTTAATGTTGGAAGGCATAGGCACAGGGAGGAGAACCGTCGAATGTCCGGCTCAAGTGTGTATAAGCTGTGACCGCATTCAGATTAACCACGGTAGTGAACCGGGGGAAGGCCGTCACCCCTCAGGATTTGTCGGACGAAACTTGGACACCTGAATCAAAAAAAAAAAAAAGAGACTCGTCGCACCGTCACAATTTGTCAAGTTTCATCTCATTTTTTCTCAATATTCATATTGAAAGATCATCTCCAATGCATTTTATGAATCCTTATTTCGGGAAATTGTCCTAGATAATATCTATTTTTCCTTTGTCACGTCAGTTCAATAAAGTTATGCACCGCTACATCCATTATACATTATTCGGTTAAGAGAAGAATAAGTAGTTGCCACTCAGCCCACTACTTGGTCCCTAATTAATACAATATTGTTTGGTAGACTTGAATTTTGTCAAATCAACTTTTTTTTTAATTAATTATTGTTATTATGTGGTTATTAAATATCCTTAACAGCTAGTTTGAAAGTGCCTATTGCTGAGTCGGTCACACGTATAACATGGCTTTTCCGGTCTTCGACACCAACTCATTTTATATTTATTTTCTTCATTACCTATGTTTATTCAAATAAGAATAAAAATGCCCGTGTTTGGTTGGGGTTAAAATCAGATTTTAAGTAAATTTTGATAAAAGTTGATTAAATGTGTAGTTAAAAAATTGTGTATTCCATGAAATACGTGGTTAAAATTGATCGTTGACTTTAAATTTAGATTAAAATCTAAATTTTAATTCCTACCAAACAGAGGCTTGGAAAAGAATATAGGGTCCGTTTGATAGGTAAATGTGGAAAGAAATTTCAATTCCATATAAGTTGAAAAATAAAAATCCACAAAACCAATAGGAATTCCTTTTCCATGAAAATAAAGAAAATGCAGTATAAAGTGGTTGTACCCTGGAATTTGATTTCCATTTTCACGTTGTAATCAAACGGCCAAACTGGAATTCGTTTTCCTCGAATGTAACATTTTCGTACTTTTTACAGTGTTAGTTTGTAGACTATAGATTTTTCTTTCATACTAAAACAAAATCTCATCCACTCTAATAAAAAGATAAATTTTATCAACAAACATAAGATCAATATCAATTCTAACATGATTTCGAGCTTCCTTCATGATAAATTGAATAGGAAATTATGTTATGATTCTCAACTTTTCATTATTGTCTTACAATCAGTCTCCAATAATAAAAATCGAAATATATTTTACTTTTTAACTTTTTTTTGATATAAACTCGAGTTGGAGAGCAAAGTTTAAATTCATAAAGTTAAACGCGTGAATTAATGTTACTCGATCGTACAATAGGAGACTTATAGAAGATCAATTTTGTAATTATAACAAAGATTGCAGGCCTAAGTTGATTTTGTATACATCCACAAAGAACATTGGCGAAATTCGACCCAATCCAATCAAATAATAGAAATAGCTTGAATTGAGGAAATTAGTGGAAAACAGGACAATAATTTGGTCAATTCTTAGATAAACCACATAACATAACTAAAGGTTAGACACGTGAATATTAGGACGGTGGTTGGACACTTTCATTCTTAATTCAAGCTGGCCTTCACGTGTTCCAATTTTGAACCTGGGCCACCATTTGGAAATCTTCGATGATAATTCAGCCTATATAGTTATCCCGGGCAGTACATGAGCCCTGGTCACATTGGACTCGTAGTGGTCCAAGAAGTCTTCTATACAACAGTCTTTATGGGCAGTTCGTGAGCCCTGGTCACATTGGACTCGTAGTGGTCCAAGAAGTCTTCTAGACAACAGTCTTTATGGGCAGTACATGAGCCCTGGTCACATTGGACTCGTAGTGGTCCAAGAAGTCTTCTAGAGTCTAGACAACAGTCTTTACGGGCAGTTGATAAAACTACACCCGAAAAATAAACTTTTTTTTTCCAAATACTACAATTTTTTTTTAATTACAAAATACTATTTTCACTATTTAACACTTCTGTTACACTTTTATAACACGTGTTAATATGGTGTTATACTTTCTGTAACACGTGTAACCTGAGCGTTTTTATTACAAAAATGCTATCTATGCCTTTTTAACATTTTGTTAATACTTTTTATTGTTGAAATGTGATCTAAATTCTATTGGAAATTAATGATTTGGTTAAAGAGGACTTAAAGAAATCTAAAAGATGGACCAAGGAAAAAAATTAAGCACACCGCTCGTGCGCCAAAGGAAAAATCAACATGGATGAGGTGCCTACAGGGCTAAGCACTACTTTGTTGCTCGGTAACCGTAAACCTAGGCGCTCGAGCGCCGGTGTTACTCGGCCCATACCTGTTTCACGATTTGATGAATTTTAATACTTTTTTAATCTAAAACACTATAATTATGGTTTGACTTGTACGCTATATAATTGGCTCCATTGTGATATAGAACAAATTAAAAACACAAATATTATTGTAATATTTGGTCATATATTGAATTATTCTCTTATGTCCGTGATTTTTCACGTAAATCTTGTGTTTGTGATTGTTTATCTCCACATTATCATTAAGAGCAAGGAAATAAAGGATTGTTTTATGTTGGTATCCTGACACTAGTCACGTGACAAAGCTTAATTATAACAAAGTCAAAATTCAAAACCATTTTAGTGCTTCAACAAGGAGAAAAGGCGAAAAATCACGGACATTTATGGTTTTGAATTTGCAGACTAGCAAGGACATTACCTATATTTAAGGTTAGTTAACACTTGATAGTCTAGGATAGAGGATGAATAAAACCCTTATTAAAGGGCATAATTATGCTGTTTAGACAAGATAAAGTTTTCTACTTAATCAAATGTTTCACGTGTTCCATGGAGATAGATCACGAAACTCGAAAAAAGTCTACACTTCATTGTGTATATAGGTATGGGTGAATCGAGCTAGTTTACAAAGATCGTTTCATGAAGTTTACACTTCAATGTGTATATAGTTACGGGTGAATCGAGCTAGATTGCAAACAATTGCATTCTCTGGTTCAATTGCTGTTTTTGTTTTTGTATTCCTGATTTATGCACTAGGTCAGTCTGGTTGGTTCTTTGGACCTAATTTTGGTGTAGCGATCGTTACACATGTGCATGATCAACTATGATAATGTCCAATGGAAATTGGGTATTGGGAACTTATATAAAATAAGCCTATTTGGATGCATGCATTTGTGGTCCAAATTATCAGATAAAGAAGCCATGAATTGGATTGAGATGTCACACATGTTGAAGGCTTTAATTCTTTCTCAGCTTAGGTCATCTTTTTCGTTTTTCCCTTTTTTCACATTTGTACGGATATTATTAATGTCGTGTAAACTACGAGTAAGTATCATTATATAAAATTTTGGCTAAAAAGTTTATTTCCTCCGCGTCATCTCTCCTTGAAAACCAAATTTATTTTTCATAAATTAGTGCTTTGACGTCAAATTTGAATTTAAAATTTTTCAGAATGTTGTGTCGAACCGCTTTATCAAGAACGAAAATATAATACAATAAATCGACATATTTAATAAAATGTTAAAGTTCATGTGACGTGAGACAGGTCGCAACATGACAAGCTATCTAATCCACTGTGCTTGGGGTTATTTAATTTTTAAAAGGAAAAAAAAAAAAACTTAAATTCCACCTTATGTTAATTAGTTATTCTTAATCAAGCCTAAAGCAAATGCTCTTACATAACTGAAGAAGGCTGAGAATCTTATTGGTTTAGGTTTTATTAATTAAGATAGAAAATGGATGTCATCAACAGTTCCAACAGTCACGCTTAAGTCATACATTAGGTTGTGCTAAATTAATTTCTTTTTCCTTTTTCATCAAGTACACTTTCCTTTTATTTCTTCAAACAAAAATTTTGGTATATTGCGCACGTCTAAAACAAAAACATATGCATCATCTATTTGTGTTTGTACATAATACATATATTTATCGAGTACATGTTGACCTCGAAATCCGACGATCAAAAGATCTTAACTCCTCTTCCGTCCATGTGCATGTTACTTGCACGTTTGAGCGCCACGTTAGACTGCTCGTGACCATAGCTCCAGTGACGTGTGACTATCGTGGGAACTCCGACGATCAATAGTGATTAAAATATTTGGATGTGACAGAATGGATGAGAATATGAGTGTCGGGTTCGAGATTTCTAAATTGCAATACAATGATGTCATTATCTTAGGAAGACACTAAGTGTGAACTTTTATACAATGAGAGAAGATGTGATGTCCATTAGATATAGACATGGGGTATCATCTAATGACTCACTAGTCAAACTCAAATGTGTCAATCCTAACTGTCATATGCTTGTGTCTGTTTGACTGTAGGCTATAGGCATGCGGATTGAAAAGTTGAGTGAGTATATATGTCGTAAGACTGTTAAATCTGTTGGCGTACATAGTATCTTTAGCTAAGATAATGTCTATAGAAGATGAAGATGCCAACCACTTCGAAAAGACACTGCAACAGGAGGTGAGGTCTCGCCTCAAGAGAATTAATCGCTTCAAACGAGGCGTCCAAGGGCTTTGTCCAATCGACTATAAGGGCACATGTAAAGGTGTGAGGCGAGGCGAGGTGAAGTGTGAATCTTGTATGACCTATTGTTTTTTGCTTAGATAGCTACCACATGAGCCCTTGCTTTTTTTCCCTTTTAGGAGAGTCGCTTTCCAAAGGGCAATTATTGCATACTATTATTCATACACACGAAAACATAAAATAAGCAAAGTGGATTAAGTAGATGAATTTTTATCAATGATGAACAGATGAAGTGAACGATGACTAGTAAGCTTCCATAAAACCCGATAAGAAAGAAGGAATCTTACCTAATTTTCTCAAAATGAAAAGAACTTTACACATAATTGAAAGGGCAAATTATAATTTTATATATAATTTTTTTTTTTTGAAATAATCATATCTTTTGGAGTAATTTATTTCATCCTTATCTTGCTTTATTATGGATCTCCACAAATTGATACCATACCATGCAAATTAATCAAATTGACAACCTAGCATGGTACAATCGTAGGGGTAAATATTTTTCTTGAAACAACTTGGAGTCGAATTAAAATGGGACTGAATTTGGTTTGATTCCAGTTAAAATTTTACTCATTCTGGTTCTAAAATTCGAAAACCCAATTGCTAAGAAAACAAAGAGAAGAAAATTGAAACGTCAAAAAAATGGCTAAAGATCGATTAGTAAGTTAATTAAGAATCTTTGTGGTGGAACGTTGAATATTTAAACGCCAAAAACGAAAGATGGAAGACCCATTTGTACAATTTTATTAAGTTAAGCATCTTGGCCATAAGTTTCTCGAAATTATGCCTCTTGTTTGACTCCCATTCGTGGGCCAAAATGCATTTTGAAATAGTTTTTTATTGGAGAATGTACAGTTACAAAAAAAAAATGAAAAGTTTTGCAGAATCCTACGGTGCAGGTTTGCGGAGACACGGAGCTCATGCTATGCTGCTTCCCCCCAAAACTTCGGAAACAACCCAAAAAAATATGAATTACGCTAGGCACTCCTATTTTTGTATTAACGCCAATCTATTTAGCAATGCATAATTAATAAATAGAGTAATGTTATTTGTAAGTGATATTTAAAAGCAACGGTCTATATGACAGTGAATCACTATTACGTTCTTCAATAAACTTGAAATGTATTTTTATTCATTGTACTGTGAGACAGTGACCACACTGCTACATAGACAGTTGTTTGTAAGCATTGGTTACGAATAAATTATTCTAAAAGATAAGTTCAATCAGGAATGAGTTCTCCATCATTTTATGTGGTGTGGTTGTAGGTTCCGAATCTTCAAAAATGAGTTCTCCAACCTTCCATGTGACTTGAAGTTGGAGGATAAAACGGTCAAACACTTAATTTTTTTCTCTAGCTCAAATGAAAGTCATATGCAATTTTAACGTTTATATCGATATTTTTAGTCACTTGGGGAGCTCAGATTCACATATTTAAATAGGCTGAAAATTTAAAACTTCGATTTTGAAGATTGAAGACTCGTATCCACACCAACGCCACATGATAAGGAGTCCAACCCTAGATATTCCAAACATTGAGAAAATCAAACCATAGTTAATTAACTCCAACCCCCACTAATAATTACTCCCTCTCGTCCAACAAAGATAGACTTGTTTTCTTGTGATGTACCCTTCTCTCTATATATTCCTCCTCGTCTACCAAAGTCCACTCTCATTCATTAATTTCTTGTGTTTCAAGAAACTCAAAGAGAATTATCGAGTGTTTGGCATTCAGATTTTAATTTGATGCACAAAAATGAGTTGCCATGGTTGTAGAATACTTCGTAAAGGCTGCAACGAAAATTGCATACTAAGGCAAAGTTTGCAAGGCATTGAAAGTGCAGAAGCTCAAGCAAATGCTACTGTTTTTGTCACCAAATTCTTCGGCCGCGCTGGCCTCGTGTCCTTCCTTTCTTCGTCCCCAAGTCCGAAAGAGCAAGTATGTGTTAAACTACCTCGTTTAAAAACTTAAATTGTCACCAACTAGTCATGTTTATGTTCTCAATACGTGCACAATTTCATAAGTCAGGTAATGTCATGTTGAATCACTTCGTTTAAAAACAAATACGTAATTAGATATTTTGTGAACTGCAGCGCTGTTTCAATCTTTACTATTCGAAGCGTGTGCAAGGACTGTAAATCCAGTTAATGGAGCTGTGGGGTGGTTATTGTGGACAGGCAACTGGCACGTGTGCCAATCAGCGGTACAGACAGTTTTGTGTGGCAGCGTTTTACGTTCATCGCCGGAGTTTTCGGCGTTAGATCTGTTTGATGAAAGATCAGAAGCTAATAACGTGGAATATGGCAAATGATTTAAAATCTTGGATTAAAAGCAGAATTTTTTACGAGAATGACGGCCGGCAGTAGGGTTAAACGGAAGACAGAGTCGGATGAGTCTGAAACGACGACGTCGGAGAGTGGTTTGATGCTTCATCAAGAATTACACTCCCATAATGGAGAGGAAACAAAGCTTTTGAGATTGTTTTTCTAAGTTTTCTAGATAAACATTTAATTAATTGGAACCTGATTGTGAGTATTTTTATTTTATTTTCTTATCTTCTCAAATTTTAATTTTTTTTTCCTACTAATTTTCTAGACATTTAGAGGTTTTAAGGGCCCTATATTTCTCATTTATGTAACGTACCCTCAAGATATCATTTGTTAATCAACTTTATTGACATTTATAAGAAAATAAATTTATTATTATCAATCTAAATTACGAAACATGTCATTTAGTCTCGAAGGTTGAAATATCCAGAATCATTTACTCTCAACGCATGCATCAGAACTATTGATTGTTCATCGATTCATGAGTGAAAATCACCTTGTTTCAATTGGGAGTGGTAGAGCTGTTTTATAGACACCTTATTTGGTTTCTCGAGTGTTTTATTTCTTTTAATTGTTTAATTAGTTAACTTTTCTAATAGATCAAACATCGTCGCAATCATAAGCCATCATAATTGGAAATACAAACCCTTCAGATTCATCTTTCTCGAACGCAATCGTACCTTGACGAAAAAGGCCATTCATGCATGCTTCACTCTTTTGAGTTGTGAAAGGGGCATGCATAGCTGAGAAGGGGCCTTCATTTTCATGCAGATCGTAATTTCTATTTGGTGAATGTAGCTTGGGTGGAAAATGCATCACAATTTCCAATCCCTTTTGATGTTATTTCTAAAATGGATGGGTGGTCCAGCATGATGATTCAATTCAACTCGCTACATAAGAAATCGAAGTTTTTCTTCCCATTTTTGATCTTCTCTAAATACACTGAAAGTATCGCTCACTCTATGTTAGACTAAACATGACTCGATATAATCGATAAAATGACGTAGTTTTCCTCAAGCCTGTGATTCAATTACAATAGCTGCACATTACATGTATACATCTGTTCTTCATTTCCATGAAATGATGAGAAGTATATAAAAGAAGAAAGAAATGCTTGTATATTAGCTAATTAACGAGAAGGAAATATGATTTCTTATCACTATCCAATATCCAGAGTACAGGACCGAGACATCAGTGTGATAACAAAATGCCAAAATGTATCCAAGGCTCGACATCCAGTACCTTCGATGCAGCCTTCACTCGGTTGAAAGCTTCATATAGTGTAGGCATCTAAATTCGACGGTCAAATAAGGTCAGCTGTTAAGGTCTCATCAGGCTGATGATACATGGATATTTTGTAATATATTTGTTCTCAGACTACTATCTTTCACCTGTTGGATTTTTACATGAAAGGAAAAATAATCAATCATTGATACAAAAAAAAATTTATCTTGGAGAGTGAAGAAAAATGCATTTTACCTGCGTGTCTGCTAACATGGATATAAGATCTGTGCATTGTTCGAGCAAAACTTGCTATTTTAGCTGTAACTTTCGAAAGTTCTGCCGTCAAATAATTTACTTCCTCAACCTGCAAAATGATTAATATGATTCGGGCACAGGTCAGCTATGTAAATAGAACAGCTTTCAGCTGCAGATCAAATTGACACCCTTTCATCCTTTTCTTCTAGCATAATAAGCAGTGACTTTGAACATTGTATGAACAACAAATCCCGAGACTTTGTTGAATGAACTGAACTTGAGCTTTTTAGGATGAAGTATAAGCTAAATAATGTACGAGAAAAAGTACCAAATCAGCTAGACACGGCGACAGTCTTGCGTCTATACGAGAATGGAGCTACTCCACCTAACAGTTTGGAACCCAAGGCCTAACAATTGGTATCAGAGCCATGCCCTAGACTAGCCATGAAGATGCACCAAATGAATCTCCAGACATGTCCAGAAGATTTGAACGAAGGTGTGGGCCCTAGTTAATCGTCATGGCAAGAGACATCGTGAAAGTGAACACTTAAAGTGGAGAAGCCTCTTGTCACGAGAGTGATGAAATGGAGATGACTTAGATCTTGTGGTAGTGACAAGATGGAACAAAGAGTCACAACTTGATGGAGGCCATGATGATCGTTTGCGGGAAATAATGTGAGTTCATAAGATCACCGTTGGTAGAAATGAACATATTGATGACGTCACAGCCTGCATAACATCAACTGCTGAACTAATAACATCCTTCAAGCTCTGGATGTCAGCCTGTGAAAATGGAAAAACATTGTTGACTAAGTCAAACATGACAGGAATTTGTTTTCAACTTGAGAAACTGCTGAAACATTAGAAACAAAGCAACAAGTATCTTGAGACCATACAGTTGCTCCTCCAACGACTGGTAGACGAAAAGTGCTAGCCTTTAGAGATTTATTAGCTCCAAGCAAAGAGATGGACAGATCTTTATCCAAAGAACCCCAATCTTCTAAAAACGTCATCTGCAAGACGACAACGGAAAATAAATACTCACGTTCAATTAAATCACATAACAAGTGGGAATTCACAAACCAACCCCCAATTATGTTTCAGCAAAAACACAGTTAGGCCCCGTTCGGGAGGGATTAAAAACCAATTAAAATTGAAAATATGACCGTTATTGGGTCCCACTCGTCTAATAAAAGTCAACAATAACAGCTATATTTTCAATTTTAATCCGATTTTAATCCCTCCCATACAAGGCCTAAATGAAAATTTGATTTCTTATGGACATTTATAACATATTTACGAGACTTAATAAGATTTCAAAATAACACGTTGACTGTGTCCTCCCATACAAGGCCTTAATATTATTTAAGAGGAAAACTTGTTATATACATATCATATAAATGAAGTTTTCTCATTATGTTCTTGTTCTACATTTTCCATAACATGTGTGCGAAAAGATAAAAGATACGCACCAATTTTTTTAGTTATATCTTCATGCGCCATGGAGCTTTTGAGAATCTTTCAAGACAAGAATATTATTAACTATACCTACATTAACTCAGGAGTAAATAGATCTTACAAGGTAGAACCAACCATATCTTACCTCTTTCAACTATGTCTTTTGCAGAGGTAACAGATACAGTTTCAATACTATATGACTACAGGATTTCATTGTTTTATCAGGAAAGACAGCTATATGACTTGTAATTAAAGATGTGTAGATACTTAGAGCATGTTTGGCTAAGCTTAAAATCCAAGTAAAATTGAAAATATAGCCGTTATTGAGTCCCACTCGTCTAATAAAAGTCAACAATAATGGTTAATTTTTCAATTTTAATCCGATTTTAATCTCTACCGAACACTCCCTTAACCAAATACAGATTTGGAGGCATATATATATATATACACATATTTCAGTAAATATTTGGAGGCATATATATATATACATATTCCAGTAAAGAAAACTCAAATTTCTTCACTTTATTTGGAATATAATTGAAATGAAATAACAGTAGAGATTCCATTATCAAAAATTAAAAGAAAAAGAAAAGGCGATCAAAGAATTGGCCTTCATTTTTTTTTACCACTGCATTTATCAAAGAAAGCCGCCTATTTCCAGTGCTAGAAAAAATTATCATAATTCCTTCTGTCCAATACAATTTAGAAACCATGCACTTAAGTCATTTGCCTTTCCAACAAAACAACAAAGAAGCAAATTCAGATAATATCATGACATCCAGTATTTGACTCATATATACGTCAGGGCCACAACAAAATTTAGCCCTTGTTTGATCCCCAATTTTTTCAAAATACACTTTTCTCTCTTTTCCTTTCAACCACACATTTTTAATAAAATAATATTACATGCAACCGAAATTTTTTTCCTTCAATTTTAACCACACATTCTCCATCAATCTACCATTCCAAAATACATTCTACAACAAAAAATGGAGCACAAACAGTGGAGCTCAAACAGGCCCTTAATTTTTCTTTGACAACAGTATTTCTACAAATTTTCAGCAAGAAAGAATAAAATAAGCAAAACAGACAATTAAGTGTCCAATTGCAAGTGTTAAAGCAAAAATGAGCGAGATTACATACATAGCAACAGAACCAGGAGAACAATATAAAGTTAAGAGCTACCTCTGTGTGATAAATTCATTCAGATGTAGAACAAAGCCTGAAAAAATGTCAGTCGTACGACTATCCAATATGATAGTAATAGGCTAATAGCAAAACTCAAATCCTCCTTTCTCCCTTGACCCTTTTAGAGAAACGTTTTTTAGGACCTAACTGAACTTCACGAAGCATTTGTGTCCAAAGTTCTTCAAATTGGTTACAAAACCCTTCTTGAAACCAATCCCGAATTTCTGAAAACAATTCTGTTGGATCATCATTCCACAACTTCTTTAGCATGGCACAACTGTCAACAATTCTTCCCCTTGTACTTAATTTATTTAACAGATTACCAACTCGTTTGAGACCTGATGCTTCCGGCTTCAAAATACTAGCTGGTGAGGCTGCCATGAACTTTCGGACAGCTTTTAGGCATGGCAAAACCTGTCCTTCAAGTAATGAAAAAGCAAACACAGCCACCCGAATTGCATCTTCTTTGATGGGCAAACCATGAAGAGGGAGTGGCCATAGATGAGGGCGAAAAGTTGGAGCAACCCACGAGAAAACTTGGTCAGCTACAGGGTCATAATATGGTTTCGGATCTGAAAGGGGGGCAGAAAAGATACATGATGATCGAGCGTATTTAACCAGCCAATTTGATTTCACACTTGTTGCTCCATGAATATATGGCCTTTTTGTACATAATAATTCACTATAGACTAGAAATTCAGGTGGAGATTTAGAAACAGACGAGCGACGATGGAGGAATACTGTTTCTTTGACCATGCAAGCTTGATATCTCGCTGCATTGACTTTTCTATCTCCCTCAGACAGCACTGAAACTCCTTTAATGCGTTTAGCAACCCTATCGGCCCAGCCAGCACAGATAGCCTGCCCCAAAATCTCCTCCTCATTCAGTAGAAGAGGGTGTTTATTGAAAGAAAACCTCCAAGCACTTTCTACATCCTGCATAATCCCATGAGTCCAAGAGAATTCTCGTTGGAAATCACTACAATCGGAGCTAAACACTAGTTGAAGAAGCTGCTTTCTCAGCTTGGACATTTCTTCCATTGTCTTGTAGTGCAATCCATTGTCACTACAGAATTCTACTGGGTTTTCAGAGAGTTCAAAGCACTGCAGCACATAAGCTATGGTTAAAGCATCACTGGTGGGGTTACAAAATTTAGCACGAGATAATTAAGCAGTTTCTTTAAGTTTCTTTTTCCTCAACTTTTCTTCCTTGTCTGGAATTTTCTCACTCCAATCTTGCCTCAAGTCATCTGTATCATTGTGGCTTGCTTCAAACAGCATAATGAAAGGATTTGACGAGCTCAAAGCTGCAGCTGCTGCAACAGCATAGCCCAGTATGAGATTTGCTCGGGCATAATCTTTCACTTCATGCATGATTTGAATAACCGTAAGAAGCATTCTGGAGTGGCGAGGACTCATTGGATAGCGTGCCATTGCCTTCCCTAGTGGTGTCAACCTACCTTCATTATCGAGCGCCTCAAGAGCCTTTAGACAAAGCTCTGCTTCATCAAATGCACTGTCCTCCGGAGGGGTTGGAAATGGGAAATGCTTAACCTGAGATTTTAGTAAAATATGAGGTTTATGGAACATGTAAATTGTATGAAATAGAGCTGAAGCGAATAAACAAAGCAAACAGCAGAAAACGGTGCCTATATTTCTAATTGCACAGAAAAGAAAATGAAATGGAAAGACATAAATAATATAAGCCAACCCAAAAACACTTACCTTGCCAATACACATGGATTTCATGAGAAGAACAACACCATCAACTGGTACTTTCAATATTTCAGCACATGAGAATTCAAGAAATATGTCATTGAAGACTGCAGAGGAATAGAGGCGATAACAATGTCCAGGCCCAGTTCTTCCAGCTCTTCCAGCACGTTGAGCAGCAGAAGCCTTGCTTATCCACTGTATCTCATATGTTTCCATTCCATTAGAGGAGTTGTAATTCTTGACCTTTTCTCTTCCAGTGTCAACAACGTACTTTATCCCAGGGATAGTCAAAGAGGTTTCAGCCACATTAGTGGCAACAACAACTAGGCGCTCTCCTTCCTTGACCTCTTCAAAAACACAAAGCTGCGCTGCTGCAGGAAGCATGGCATAAAGAGGCAGGATCTGCATTGGACCAGCACAAAGACACTTTCCTTCCCTGTTTCGCTGTCCCAAGATGGAACCGGTTTGCTTCGAGGTTCCTTCAGGATTGACAGGAACCTCAGAAACAGGGTCAGATGTTTTCTTCCCTGCCAATGCTTCAAAAGATGCCTTCAATGAAGCAAGGTTTCCTTCATCTCCCAAAACATCTGCAAGGTTGCTATCAGACTCCAGAGACGTTGGTTTCAACACATCACCCTCATCACTGTAGAATTCAAGATCACTGTCATCCCCTGAATCATAAGACACATCAGACTCTACTTCAGATAGATTTCCTTGATTCTCAGTATGAGAGCCAAAACGATCCATAATGTCATGATCAGTGTTCCCTTGAAGTTCAAATGCCTCACTAATGTCCTTAATATCATTTTCTTCCAGAGGTTTTTCTTTGGAAACTGAAGACGATTCTTCATTTCCTTCCGATGCATTTTTAACTATTTCCTGAGAAGCTTTTCTTAGTTTCTTACACAGGTACTCCACCTCCCTCTGCCCAGTCACAAAAACAAGAATTCCCCCAGGCGGCAATCTCTTGTGAATTGATAATACTTTCTTATAGGCTTGGCCAATGTAATCTATGATCTCTGTCCTCTTGGAGAAGTGCATAGTAACTGGATACTGTCTAGTCGGGACTTCTATTACTGGTGGAGGATTATGAAATATTTTTGTGTTAGACACAAAGTCTTCAACACACAGGGTAGCACTCATCAGCACAAGTTTCAACGGATAGATCCTATTCTCAGAGTTAATACTTTCCCCAGCAAGAATCCTCTTTTGCTGCATCTCATATTCCCGCTGTCATAAAACACGTGAGAAATTGAAAAGAACAGTAAACAGGAATCAATTTATCTTTTTCCAAAAACCAAGATCCTAGAACCACCCAGAGTTTTAAACCTTCCGATATCTTTTCAAAACATATATGACAAATAGTAAAAGGACACATTATTTAAAAGAGGTTCTGGAAGTTACTTGGCGCTCACGTATAACTCGAGAAAGCATCCCAATAAGTATATCTGTATTCAGGCTCCTCTCATGAGCTTCGTCCAAAATGATGATGGAGTAGCGTTTCAACCAAAAATCATTCTGCAAATTAAAAAAAAAAAAAAAAAA
>CAIGRT010046309.1:0-11928 GCA_903798405.1 Fraxinus platypoda | reverse complement strand
CACTTAGGGCGGACCCAAGATTTTGATTCAGAACCCCTACCTGTACACCAAGCTTCATCCTTGGTAAAAAGTGTAATGGTGGCCAATAGAAACGTTGCCATGGAGGCTCTAGTTACATAAAAACACATTGTTAGATATGCACAAGACGAGTTTTTGGTCTAGTTGGATGATAAACATCATGCAATACAAGTTTTTCTTCCTCCACCCGTATTTCTATTAACCATATATATTATATTAACTCACAATATGGAAATAGACAAAGGGGGTGAATAGAAACTCAAGACAATAAGCTATTAAAATTAGTGTTCTAAAAAGTCCGACTAAGTGCCTAGGCTAGGCACAAGGTTTGGGCGAAACACAACATCTTGGCAATGAGCGCCTAATGACGCTTTATTAATTTTTATTTTATTTTTTAGAAGCATTTTATTTGACTTTAGCTTCAAGTTTTTAAACGACTTTATCTTTATAAAAGTAAAAAAAATGAAAACACGTAAAAAATTTCAAGTAGGACTTGTCTAGTTGAAAGTTGAAATTATAAAAAATAGCCTAATTTTTGCATTTCGAAAACTTGAAAATTGTATATTTGACTAATTGTATGTAAATACAGTCCTTTATAATTTCAAATGTTTGGCCTACATTATTTAATTATTAACGGATTTTTAAAATAAATAAAAATTTAAAATAATATTAAAAATAAGAAAATACTTTTTTTAACGCTTAGTCATAAAGTTTGAAACTTGACTTTCACGTCTAGATACGTTTTAAGCTTTTTAAAATACTGATTAAAATAGAATAAATCGACTATATAGATTGGGTGACTATTAACAATGTTTTTAACCTATTTTTGGTAAACAAGAGTATAATAGTCTTTTTGATACAAGTTCAAGTTTTGGAGACACCAAAGTTACACTTATAAAAAAGTTGGGAGACTCTAGTTAAAACTTACCATTTTAATTATTTAATTATCTTGAAGAATAGTTCATCATCTTCCCAACAACCAAGAAATTAATAGAAATATATTCCAAGATCTCGCTTGTGCTAATTGTGCAATAGTCAAATGCCAATTTCTATGGTCTATTCAAGAACTCTACATATTGTTGGTATAGTTGAAAAATGACATCTTCACATTGTATAAAAATATTTTATTGACTCAATTATTTCGGATTGTTATCGGATCGGATTGACCTATATCAATATTTGATCCATTTAGTTAACGAATTATCGGATTTGTATCTTGATCGAGTTATCGGACTGAGACCCTAAATCCATCTCTCATTAATTTCATTGAATTCGAATCAAAATCTAATCCATTGACAACCCTAATTCCGCTCATGATATTTTCTTATAGATCGACGGGTCTAAATCAAGTAGAGTTGAGTATGCAATAGACAAACATTTTAGTTTCAAATGGATATAGACATTATGAGAATAAGATAATTAAATAGACTTTCACGAAGTTAATTAAGTCCACGTTTGGCTTTTATACCACACGTTCTCCAAAAAAAAATCAATTTTCACAAAATCTATTCCCGGAAAATCTATATTAATGGCATGTTCGGTAGAAATTAAAATCGAATTAAAATTGAAAAACTAGCCGTTATTGTTGACTTTTATTAGACGAGTGAGACCCAATAACGGTTATATTTTCAATTTTAATTGGATTTTAAGGTCAGCCAAACATGCTCAATAAGGACTAAATAAGGCTGTTTATTTTTCAGTCGACATCTCTTCGCAATTTCTTCTAAAACAAGCCAACAAATATTACAAGCACTTTTTCTTCGTTCAAATGATCTATAGACAATTAGACATCACAATCGTTCAGTTCAGCCCGTCATTACTAAATACAGCTCCATTGCCAGCCCAACCACCATACCCACCCCATTCCCTATCCACAACACATTTCAATCGGTGCATTAATTTCTGAGTTCACTCGTGGTTAGATACAGCTGCCCTCTTGTCGGAATACCAAGTTGGCCAGCCGTATAACTTGAAACATGTATATGGAAGAAGTTTGAACGCGTTCATAGGCGGACGCAGATATTTTGAGTTGGGACACAATCAAACACTCTACAAATTGAATACTTTGTTCTTGATTTTTGAATGATTCATACTTGACTTGAGACAATGCAAATTTGCATTTAAAAAAACATTTCTTCATTAATATTTTGCTAATCATTTTCATTCATTTGATTTCGAACAGTCATTTTATTAATGTTTTGTTCANTGATTCATACTTGACTTGAGACAATGCAAATTTGCATTAAAAAAAACATTTCTTCATTAATATTTTGCTAATCATTTTCATTCATTTGATTTCGAACAGTCATTTTATTAATGTTTTGTTCATCACAAGAAAATGTATATTTACGTTTAAAAATCTTATAATGTAGTTGATTTGTACAATCAATTTAAGTAATCGAAAGGAAAAATATATAACTAATATTCAATACTAATAATCAATCAAATAAATACAATTCGTTAAATATAAGTCAAATTGGATATAATGAGTTCGACACATTCTATATACACAGTTGATAGGAGAAAATGCAAATGTAGGTTCTAATTACTTGAAAATTTGATTGAAAATTGAAGATTTATAGTAAATGTGATTATTTGTAGAGAAATTATATACAAATTAAAAAAATTAGAAGTGTTAAGATTTTGTTAAAATGTGTGAGGAAAATAGTAAAAGAGAGCAAGAGAAAAGAGAAAAATTCAAATTTATTGTGATTTTGCTCCTGTTTGGTGGAGACTAAAATCAATTTTTTAGTAAATTTTGATAAAAGTAATAGTTATGGATTCCATAAAATATATTATTAAAATTAATTGTTAACTTTGATTTAGATTAAAATTTAGATTTCAATCGATACCAAACATGACTTTATCTTAAAAGTTGGAGAGGGTCACTTGACCCCCTGGGTCCGCAAGTGAACGCGTTATTATATGTATAATTATTTATCTAAAAGTTTAAGTTATTGAAAATATGTCAGATTTATTTATTATTATATTCAATCTGTAACGCAAAATGTCCCTAGTCGAGGCCGAATTCATGTTAAATTATATCGTCTACAGCTGGTCGAAGGGTCACATTTCTTTGATCAAGTTTATTCCACGATATTAAGCTGTCGAACATCAGTTCTATGTTCCAGCCATAAGTAGGCCCTCTTAAATGAGATTAATGGCTTCACCT
Source organism: Fraxinus platypoda (assembly GCA_903798405.1). Classification (NCBI taxonomy): domain Eukaryota; kingdom Viridiplantae; phylum Streptophyta; class Magnoliopsida; order Lamiales; family Oleaceae; genus Fraxinus; species Fraxinus platypoda. The sequence goes on along the minus strand of CAIGRT010046309.1, from coordinate 8,738 downwards.
TTTTGCCTATAAAATAGACAAGGAAGGAAGGGAGGAAAGATCATAAGCTTTATCCTAAAACTATCAACTATTTTTTGTATTTCTCCTATAAATTAGAATTGTTTCTCAAGATTATACTATTATTATAACGCAAGTTGGGCTATTCCAGTTACATTTCACAGCTTCTTTATAAAAATATCAAGTTAAAGAAGTAAAAAGCAAAGTTTTATGCGAACCGAAATTATTTATTAACATCCTATATATCTACGTGTGAAACTATAATTACACATTTTTCAAAAAAATCACTACACAAAATACTTTTTTGTTTTTTTTTCAAAAACGGTGTGTTTGATGGATATTATTGAGGAATGAATGTATTTTAAATAATGATATGATGGTAAATATGTGGTTAAAAAGTAAGAAAAAGTTATTGATGTGATGAAAAATATTATTTTATTGAAAAATGTGTAATTTAAAACGAGTTTTGAAAGAACGTGTATCAAACAGGGCCCTCAAAAGGCATAATATATATTAGTAAACGGTTTCTTTTCAACTCTTGGACGCGTGATGGGATTTCTTGTTTTTGTTTTTGTTTTCTTTTTCAACACGTATTAAAAAGTGGTCAATTGTGTGGAAAATCTTAGTAGAATGGCCATATTTAAAGTTGAGAAATTTAGCCCTGTTCGGTGGAGATCAAAATCAGCTTATTAACAAATTTTGATAAAATTTTATTAAATGTATGGTTAAAAAGTTGCGATCCCATAAAATATATGGTTAAAATTAATTGTTGACTTTTAATTTGATAAAAATCCAAATTTTAATTTGCATCAATTGGGAGTATAATTTAAAATTGATAAAGAGAATATGCCAATACCAGTTGCCAACTAATAGGTCCCATTCTCATAGGAATAAAGGAATCAAACTAAAAAAAGAATCCAATTCTTTGGTGCCAGTTTTACGTTTCAAGTTATTATGATAGTTCCTCGGTGGTTAGCGCTAATTGAGAAACATCATATTAAATTGTTGTCAAGAACAAAGCCAAATTAAAAGATGTTGCTCCAGGGCCAAAAAAGATTTAAATAAAAAAAAAAAGATATTTATTAGATGCTAATTCAATAAAAATAAATTAGATAAAAAAAATTCTGCATGTCTTTATGATCATACTGTATCAGTATACTCTCCATCGAACAGGACTTGATGTAGGGATTAATCAATTGCCATATCTAATTATTTGAATCAGCGTACCAAACATATCAAAAGATTTGCATCAGTCTAGATGTGTACACTTTTTTCTCGTTATTGAATTAATAGTTAGATTACGATTTTAATCTCAATTACTAGAATTTGTCACTTTCTTATTTACTTGACGCTCCAAACTATGCACGTAAGGTCAATTATTAAGGATCTGTTCTCTTTATCATTTTGAAGTCGTTTTTGGTTTTCGATTTTTCAAAACAGTGAAAATGCGTTCTCTTTCCTATTTTCGAAAATGCATTTTTGAAAACAAGTTAAAAATTTACAAAGAAAACTCAAAATGATAAATGTGTCGTTTTTGGTGTTTTCAGTTAAAATCAAGCCATCAAAACTCGTTTTGAGTGTTTTCAAAACAAAACGCAAAAAAAAAAACATATTTTCAACAATCTCAAAATGGACACTTAAAACACAAAACTGAAAATGAATACAAAACACAAAACACAAAATTGAAACACAAAGAGAACGGCTCCTGAATATTTTCGAGATGGTTTAATGAACGGAGGTGCAGCCAGGTCGATACATAATCAAGTGGAGTCCATGATAAAGGATTGTTGAATTATTCAATCTTTAGTATAATATGAAGTAAAAATCTCTCAATTTATTAGATTGCATAGAATAGGCAATTATGTTAGTGCTGCTGTATAATAATTGAATATTTTTTCCATTTAAAAATTGAAAAGAGTACAAGAACTAGTTGTTAGGCAGTCTGGCATCATAATTGCTTCAAAATTTGTTAGGCGGGGCTCGTGATTTGCCCGTTTAATGCGACATTTTATAGGCAACACAAGGGCAGTTGTATAATATAATTATTAGAATTCCGCTACGTGTACAGATGATTTTGTATAGATAGTTTGACGGATCTTGCTATACATATATCAGAAATTACATAATCGGTTACATAATACCACATGATACTCTACAATTTGTCAGTTTAAAACACAGTTAACTTTTTCATTCAATCTCGTTCTTTCACATCATATTATGTAATTCTAATTTGACAGATCCCTTGATTTGAATTACGTCTGTCAAACTATTTGTACAAAATCAATACAAGAAGAATAATTGTAATTATTATTGACAAGTTTTAGAAAGATTAAGTCTCCAGTTTGGTAAGAGTTTATTATCGATTTAATTTATTAATAAATAGAAATAAGTGAGTATTAAGTAATTATACTTGTGGGTCCATTAAAATATGTAATTTTTGCATTTATTTATTTATATTATTCTTAACCATTCTCCCTCAACTATAGACTACTTTTATTTTTTATTCAATGTTTAAGTCTACTTCAATATTATATTGATCCATTTTATTTAAAAATTTAAACGATTAAAAATTGGACATCTTTATTCATATAAGTTTAACGTTCGAAAATGCACACGATTATAACAGCTCGTTATTTATCATAAACGGCTTATAATCGTTACGAAAAACCGAAGTATAATTATTTTTTTTATTTTTTTTATTACATGGTATACACGATACGAGAGTGGCTTGTTATTTTCTGAATAGCCGTGTGGTGAGGCAATTTCTTGGTCTTGCTATAATATCAACTACTCATAGTGAATGGCACGAAATCCACAGGCATATTCTTGGAGTTTATCAGTTTGTTTGGTTGATTGGTGACATATTAAATTTATGTGTAAAACTCTAAATTCAATTAAATTGTCGTAAAAAACAAAAGCCAAAAATAAAGCAGTTTCTCCACAGCCTCACAAAAACCCACTTTCCAAAAGAAAAAAAAATTGCACAGAAGACCCTAGACTTCTAACAAAAGATATTATACACGCCAATTCAATAATAAATTAATTAAATACTAAAATCTCATCAAATTCGTGTGCCTTTAAATTTGGAGTACATATACTCCATCGAACACGACTCGATAATAAGAAACCATAACTTGAAGTAGGACTAAAGAAGAGAAACATTTGTCGAAATTTATCAATCGTCAAGTCTAATTATTTCTAATTTATCGGACCAAACATATCGAAAAGTCAACTATTACCTCGTCATTGAACTAATAGTTAAGATTATGATTTTAAACTCAATTACTTGAAGCTTGTTAGGGACGGCATTTTCCTATTTAATTGACCCTTCAAACATTGTAAAAGATACACAATGCCTTCTACTTGGGATTTTAAGAGGATGTTTGGTGGAGATTAAAATTGGATTTTTAATAGATTGCGATAGAAGTTTTTGAAATGTGTGGTTGAAAAGTTGTGGGACACATGAAATATGTGGTTAATATTGATTGTTTGACTTTGACTTGAATTAAAATCAGATTTTAATCGTGACCAAATAGGGCTAAATATATTGACAATAGTATTGATTCAACATGAGTGTCAATTTTACCATATTAAATTTCATATGCAAACCGTGAATATTATCTTATAGGCAGATCCATTTCACATGACTTTTGAGATGTCAAATGAACTTTTAAACAATAAGAACTACGTTTAGAATGTCTGTCTGTGTCAAATAAACTCCAAGTGTGTTGTAATATCAATTACTAAATACTTTCGATATTGTTTAACAAAGGGAGTAGCTGTGTCATTACATAAAACAAGTGGAGTTCACGATACGTCGCCCTTGATTTTACTAAGTTATACGAAGCAAAATTTAAGAAGTAGATAATGATATCTCAAAGGCAATGCTCTACCTATGATAATACTATCAATAAACAACACACAATGGAATATATAGAATATTTTGTGGGAGCAAAGATGTCATTATCACTCAATTTAAATAAGAATTCTTTAGAAATGGATCGATGAGTACAAGAACCAGTTGTTGTTAGGCAGTCTAGCATCTTTAAATTTGTTTGGCGGACCCTTTCGTTTGCCCCTTCAATTTTATTACGACGCTTGATGACTTTTTACATGAAAGATGTGTTATAAAGTTTACAATGACTACTTTGAAATGTATCAAAACTTATCCCGACAAGTAAAGAACATAACTTGAAAATAAGCCAAAAATAGGTGACATAAAAATGCGAATTAATTGATAAAATATAGAATTATTAAGGAGTCTAAACAACTATATTTGGCTCGTTCTTTAAACTCGTCATTTAATGATTTAAACTCGTTGTGAAGAAAAAGTTACGAATTTGTGTGATTATTAAATAATGTATAGTTGAAAATGAATTTGAAAAAATATATATATATATATTGTTCAAATAAGATAACTCTTTCTTCACAACGAAGTATACTCTTGGAGTTTATCATTTTCTACTGGTTAGGTGACAACTTAAATTTATGAAATTGGTTTCCTAGTTGGTACATTATCACTAGAATTGTAAGTTATATCCGAAATGGTTAATTGCACGTTGACTTTAAACCAAATGTCCCGTGGGTATTGCCTAAAAAGGTAGAAAAATTGGCCGAACCTTGACAAATTTGGCTAATTTAAGGATTTATGACATTACGCGAAGAAAAAGGTGACGAATTAAATTTATGCAATTGGTCTCCTATTTGGTACATTATTCAATTGAATTGACAATATTTTCGCACCGATAATTATATTTTGCGTATTTCTATGATATTGATATTAAAGTAGTTAATGACTTGAGCATTTATTTTTCGAGTTTCTTGTTGCAAAATTCACCGTGGCACGAAATTCTTAGATTGTTAATACGTGTTTAAAAATTTGAAGAGCCTAAAAAAAAAAAATCATTTTTTTTCTCAAATTTATTTTCAATCACATTCTCCTAATAAAATAATCTTTTACGTAAATTCAAATTTTTTCCTACTTTTTAACGAGACATTCTCTTTGAAAAAAAAAAAAAAAAACTTTTATAAAATCTACTATCCCGAAAAAATGAAGTTCAAACAATGGTTAATTTAACGCGTCATTCAATCCTTGATTTCTTGTTGCACACCTACTTGACTCATTCTCAAACTACAAAACCATGGTTTATTTTCTCGTATACCTAATGAAAGTCTACTTTTTTGACGAGAAAACCGAAAATCTAATTTGAAAAATAGAAGAAAACTTATTGATGAGAAAATCAATGTCAACTTTATTGAGTTGGAGAAGTAACCCAATTGGTATGGCCAATTTTATTTATAATCCAATGTATTACCACGGGACGCAACCCAAAAACAACGTTAAAAGCCGTGAACAATAAGGTAAATTACTAGGAGACGCATCATTGTTTGTGAGAATTTTGCTGAATATTACTTAAACTTATAGGTTTGTTTCATGTTGGTTATTTATCATCTAGCCCTTGTTTGAGTCTCATTTTGTAGGAAGAAATGTATTTCTGAATAGTAATTTTTCGGAAAATGTGTGGTTAAAAAGTAAGAAAATATTTTCGATTTACATGTAAAATTATTTTACTGGAGAATGTGTGGTTGAAAATGAATTTTGAAAAAAATGAATTTTTGAAAAATTAGGGTTCAAACAAGCTCTTATTTACCAAATTTTTATTTTGTTACAATTTCACTATTTTGTTTACCAACACTGCTTGAATATGGAGCATCATTTTCTATGACGCGGAGCATCACTGAATATGAGAATGATCTTATTGCATAAGGGAGTAGGTTGGCTTCCAAACAAATAACACTCGGGAAGTTCCATAGCATAAACTTGATATAGGGCTTAATTGTGTCTCTCTTATCGACTATTGCTTTTAAGAAAAGTGATAACATCTCTTCACATCCCACATATCCATCTCATTCTTATAATCTGCATGATGAGTGCATCCTCTTCTTCACGTCCATCCTTCCCTTCACTACCAAACTCCTTCCCAAATATTGAGTCTCCCATATCTCCACACGTTCATTAAAACCAAAATCCTTCACTCCAGAGTAAAAGAATTCATATTCAAATATCAATCCATAGTCATGAAATCTATCCAATTCGGTAAACATTACTAAACCAATAGTCAAATTGAAATGAAAATATAAAACTGAGCGAAAAAATTGAAACAAAAATATAAGTTGAGCGATTATGCTGAACAAGAATATAAGTTAGGTGATCAATAAGAAATAGATTGAAGTTGAGTTACTAACAAAAATAAACCTTTAAGTTGGGTGACCTCTATTAAAATTTACTTTTTTCGTCCCATCTTCTTTCCTCCTTCGTGGACCAACCTCCACTACAAAAATTATGTACAAATACAATACACAAAGATATATGTAGGTTTCCATCCCGTTTCTTCCTCATTGACTAACCTAAAAATCTTATACGATATACATATAACACAAAAAAATAAAATAAAATTATATATATATATATATGTGCTTGTATGTATATGTGTTTTGTGTATATATAAACAGTAGAACCCTTTTTCATTCATAATAATCTCCTCCCTCCACTTTTCATCAAAAAATTCTGAAAACGCAAAAGATTGAAAAATCAGTACACATATGTCCATGTTTGTGTTTCATATTTTCTTGGTTTCTTTCTTGATTATATCATTAATACTTCTCATTCGATTATTTCTTCATCGAACTGCTTTAATCTTTGTTCTGAGGAAGTGGGGCGAATGGATTGATGACAGGATTCATGTTCATCAGCACTTGAAGGTCCCTGAATTCAATGAAAACTGTCAGCAAAATCAGTTCTACCAAAAAGTTTCAGTTTATGTAAATTCATTGGCTTCTGTTGAAGATTCCGATTTCACCAATCTATTTTCCGGCAAGAAATCGAATGACATCGTTTTGTGCCTCGATGATGATCAAACAATCACTGATACTTTTCTAGGAGCACGAGTTTCATGGATGAACAAAATCGGAAGAAATCATCGGAGTTTTGTATTGAAGATAAAGAAAAAGGATAAGAGGAGAATCCTGAAGCCTTATCTTCAACATATACATACAGTTTCTGATGATATTGTTCAAAGAAGAAAGGATTTGAAGCTACACATAAATACTGATTGTAATTGGAGATCTCTTCCATTTGAACATCCTGCGAATCTTGACTCGATTGCTCTCGATCCAGATTTGAAAAACAAGGTGAAATCGGATCTTGAAACATTCATGAAATCCAAGCAGTATTATCAAAAGCTCGGCCGCGCGTGGAAGCGGAGCTACCTTCTTTACGGTCCGTCTGGCACGGGAAAATCCAGTTTCGTAGCAGCAATGGCGAATTTCCTTTCTTACGATGTTTACAACGTTAATTTATCACAAGTTTCAGATGATTCCCATCTTAACATGCTTCTGCTGCAAACGACATCAAAGTCGTTGATTGTTGTTGAAGATTTGGATCGGTATGTTGCTGAGAAATCAACGGCTATCACTTCATCTGGGCTGATGAATTTCATGGATGGACTTCTCGGTTCAAGCTTTTGTGATGGGAGAATTATGGTTTTAACTATGAACAATAAAGAAGGAATTGATTCAGCTCTTTTGAGGCCTGGAAGAATTGATTTTCATATTTATTTTCCTATGTGTGATTTCAATTCATTCAAGAGTTTAGCCGGAAGTTATTTAGGGGTTAAGGAGCATAAACTGTTTCCACAAGTAGAGGAAATATTTCAGAGCGGCGCCACCATGAGCCCGGCAGAGATTGGGGAACTGATGCTAGTGAACCGGAGTTCGCCGAGCCGGGCATTGAAATCAGTTATCACGGCTTTGCATTCAAACAGAAGAAGCAGCGTCGGCAGTGCTGGTGGTGGAGGAAAGTTTGGACATAGGTTGAGCGAGAGCGTGGCGTCATCACCGGTCCAGTCCTCTACGGTTGAGGATGCTGGTGGCCTGGCCTGGAAGGACACGGTCGTGCCTAAGGAGTTTCGGAAATTGTACGGACTGCTAAGATTAAAGAGTTGCAAGAAACCTGAATCGCTAGACCATGATCACGAGATGATCGAACGATGACAATGTCATCAATCATATGGTGTTTTTTTTATTTTTAATTCTATAATCATTTTCAATTTAGAAAGTTGATTTTAATGATCTAGTTTTTCAAATTTCTAGTTGTGAATACACATTTGAAGTCAATTCAATGGGTTTGTAGGACTTTAATGCGTAAAAAATTGATATGCATTCCTATGTTTTACAGCTGTGTTACTATAGACCCTATTTGACACACGTTATCCTAAAATATATTCTTTCAAAACTCATTTTCAACCACACAATTTTTAATAAAATAATATTTTTCATCACATCAATAACTTTTCCTTACTTTTTAACCACATATTTCATATGGTATCATTATTTAAAATACATTCTTTCTTCAATAATATCCATCAAACACCCCATAGAAAAGATTTTTAATTAGAGAGATGTCACAAATAAGATTTTTTCTATTTCATGGGGAAGGGAAGGGGATGATTGGGATCGAACGTCCACTTTCGAAACTTCTCACTAGTGTCAATAAATCCAATTGGTCTTGACAATGGCACAAATAAATTTAGGGTTCTTATTTTTTTTGTGAGAAATAAAGAATATTTTACGTGGTCATCATCCAACTCATATTATCGATTTTCGTATGGTATTTGTGACACTCAAGAATTCTACTCTCATGAGTGCCACTTAACATGATTTGTGAAACAGAGATTTATTAT
>CAIGRT010046306.1:0-15220 GCA_903798405.1 Fraxinus platypoda | reverse complement strand
CCACGAATAAGTATAAAAACTATATGTATCAACTACTATCGATTTCAAAAAATATACATGAAACTGTTGTTAGTAATCGATTCAATCCGGTTCTCGTCAAAACTGAATTGAACTCTTGATTCTATCGATTTGGCAAACAATTCAGAAGTTCTTTCACAATTGAAATGAGAAAAGGTGCCCATCCAAGTTTGAATCCTCTATCTTTTCATACATTTGCTTATGAATTTTGTATAAAACTTGGTATAATAAACTACTCGACAAAGATAATGTGTATTATATTTTGAGCTATGGTCACCATGCTGGAAATATAAATCTCATCCAAAACTCTCTAAAAACAATCTTAATTCCACCGAACGGAAGAATATTTTAAACAGAGATGTTGATGCTCGTAGTCTAGAAACAGAAGAAAATTATACTGTCATGGAATGTTCAAGAAGATTCATATGACTGGCAAAATGTCAAAGTTGTTGAGTCGACAATACTGAACTAAATTTGTCATGAACTATGATGTAGAATAGATGACTAAATGAAAATCGGACTGAAATGGAAAAAAGGTAGTATTGTAGTTGCGACAACTGAACTTCGATTTGGACTCATAATACCATTTTGAAAAGAGAACGATGAGATGAATAAAACTCACCGCTCCGCTATAACATACATTAAATTTTGATCATCCGAGTTCGTTTAGGACTCAAAAACTGCATTTAAAATTTTGGTACTATTTTTATCATTTAATTTATTTTGATTTTTTTTTCAATTTTAATTTGTTTAAACTAAATTTTCACATAAATCCTTATAAATAAGGGTTAATTCATTGTTTTCACCACCTTCAATTAATAAAATTTGTGAGTTTATTTTTTTTTATAATTTGGTGGATTCCAAAATTTCGTGTTCTTAAGGTTTTCCCGCTGCGACAAACTACCTCTTCCTTAATCATGTTCAACACTGGACAACATTGAAATGAACAACTAAATAACAATTTCTTCAGGACAGTTCCTCAAATATATAATTTTCGACTAAATAATGACAAATTCAGTACACACCATAACAGAATATGCGCACAAACAAAAACTCCAAATACAAAACTGTGATCCAAACAAAAATACGCAGTGTGTGATTCAAAAGGCGAGCTACAAAAAGTTCGGTTTCCATAATCAATAGATATCTTTACCAAAGAGTTCGGTTATTCCCTTTGTAGGGTCTTTCTGTATAACAATCGATTCCCCAACCAGCACCTGTAGAAATCACAAGGAAATATTGTTAGTTCAAATTTGCATAAACAAAATGTGTTACTCATAAGTGCTGAGCCCAAGAAGTAGATACAGAATCCATGCCCAGCCAGATATGATAAAACTCTTGTTGTAATAAACTTCTTAGGAGTCCTTTTAGAGGGTACTGGTACATGAATCATTTAAAAGCTGGGTTTAAATGTGCATGTCAACACGCTTACTCGGGGCTCCATCCAAAGAAACCTCCTCTGGACTATTTACGACTTAGCAATGTTTTTAACCCCGACTCAAGCATTGACCCAAAAATGGTAAAGAGTCGAGGGTAAAAAATTCAGCCAGAGTTGAACCAGATGTCTAAATATTAATAAATGGAGAAATACACACACATTTGTATCAATAACCAAATATTGAAGTTCAATAATGTTAATAATATTCATAATAATACAGGAAGATATATATGTCAAAGGTTGGATCACTCCTTAACAAACATGAAAAAAAGAAGGAAGAAATGCAACCAAGAATCTGATCAATCAATGCCCAATTCAATGAACTGGCCACTTGCTGACCAGGCTTCATCCCAATTTTGTAAGAGACAATTCTAAATCTATAATCGGTCTCATTCCTGAGCCTGTTCCCTTTTTGTGTAGAATCGATTGGGTCAATCTGATTTTCGAGAAACGGCTATTTAATGGAGAGAATCAAATGAAATAAAACTGCAAAATAAGTTTCTTAAAGTGTCGTCCTTCAAAAAAAAATTATTAGGAGCACCAAATATAAGATAACAAATGATTGAAAAGAAGGGTATATTTCCCAAAAAGATTCTAAACCAGCTGAGCAAAGTTACTAATTGTTACTACTTACAGCTTTAACACCAGCTTCTTGTACATAGGAAATATCAGCCAGAGTGAAAAGTCCAGATTCCCCAACCACCTGAGAATTTGAATTTTAGAGGTACACGATATTATCAAGGTGGAAATGATGTAGATTGAACATAATTAGCTAAGAAAGGAAAAAGAGATGATAAATGTTTGGCTAAGCTCAAAAGGAATATAACAACTTTTTGTTTCCTAACATTTTTGAATATGTTACATTTTCTTACTTTTTTAAGTTTAAAAAGATACTTACTAATTATTATAAAAACAATTGTGTCAAAATAAATAAATTGCTCATTTTTAACTCAAACCAATTCATAAAATTTTTACTCAAAGTTTACTCATTACTTATAAGTAAACCATTTAAGCTTAGCCAAACAAGATTCATGTACTGATGATGCTAGGATAGTTTACTCACTGTTATGCCTCTCTGACGGATCCTTTCACCACGGTCACCTTCGAGAAGCTTTTTGGTGTTACTAATATCAACCTTAAATGTTTCTGCAAATTGCCCGAGGTGAACTCTCTTATCAACAAAGTCAACAATGATTTGAACACACTACACTTTTCTTATAATAGATCTCTATCCTCATGAGTGGAGTCTACTGAACATCCAAAAGACTGAATGAGTTGTGATATTATTCCCAATTTGTTCACTGGTTACGAATTATCAACACTACAATCATCAACACTACCAATGAATAAATCTCCCCCACAAGCTACAACACAAACACAACACAAATGCACTAAAACTATAAAATGGAGGTAAAGTAAGTAAATACTTTGTTCAACATAAAACGAAGTTTCGTGTTAGTTACCGAACTTTATTTTGTTCCGAAGTGGCCATTGAAGTTTGTTTTTTTGTTTCAGTTTGGGCACTTAGCCTCTGTTTGGGAGCATTCCCTATCCAATTTGTAGAAAATTTATAGCCGTTGCACAGTGTACGTGTCAGGGAAGGGCAGAAAGTTTTTGACTAAATGACGGAGAATTACCAATTTGCCCTTATAAAAAATTCAGCCTGAACTAAAGTAATGGCAGCCTAGTAAATTGAATCAAATGCCATCATTACTTACTGGACACACGGGTCCCACTGACAATGTCTAACGGTCCACATTTTCATTGTTTTGGAGCCAAAATGGCTCCCAAACAGAGGCTTAATTAAATTCTGATAATTTTTCTAACCAAATGTATGACGTGGAAGACCTCCATATTAATGCCACGTCAGATGGTCATCTGCCATGTCACATATTCCGTTAGAAAAAGTAAGTGATGTTATTATGTAACCAAAAATGAACTAAAAAGCCAATTTACATGACCACTTTAAAACAATAAAGTTTGGTGACTAACATGAAACTTGACTGTAAGTTGAGTGACTGACAGTGTCTTTAAACCCAAAATACTTCATGTAGGTAGGTGCAGTATTAGGGGATAACTTTACACAATTAATTGAAGACAGAAAGTACCAAGGTCTCGATTATTGATGCCAACAAGTTCAATCCCGTCTATTTGGAGGACGCGATCCATCTCTTTCTCATCATGTACCTAGAAGACGAAGTACTGGTCAAGAGTTGCAATTATTCAGATGATAACATATCATTTCACTCAGCCTTGTATGGTTTAACAATAAAAATCCAAGCAAGCACGTGCAGGACTCACCTAAGACGAAGAAAATTAGCATTATATAATGTAAGAAAGGTTTTTCTTGAATTTTGGAAGAGCACAGAAAAATAGACGAACTTGAGACACGTACATAACTTCTTTAGCAACAAGGATAATGTTTGGCTAAGCTTAAAAAAGTTACTTAAATGGGTAACTTTTAAAATAAGTAATCTTTCTTATCGGTGATGTTGGAAATTATTAAAATACTCATTTTGACATAAAGGTTAGAGTTATTATGAAAAGAAGTAACTTTTATACTTTAAGTTATCAAACATGTTTAGAAGTAACTTTTACTTTTTATTTTAAAGCATAGACATACATGCTCACAAATCTAACTGGTGTGAGCATAAACATAGCCCCTGTTTGGTAGAGATCTTTTGAGAATAAATTTTGTGAAACATGATATCTATGGAGAATCCGTGGTTAAAAAATAGGAAAAATTTTGGGTTTACGTATAAAATTATTTTATTGGAGAATGTGTGGTTGAAAATGGGTTTAGGAAAAAATTAGTTTTAAGAAATGGGGCCCAAACAAGGGCATAATTTCAAAGATGGTCGTATGACCAAAAAAAAATTATCAAGTATATTGATGATAATGCAATGACTAACAATATGGAAGATGAGGAATATTTTATTAGAGGCAACTTATGGGCCTTAAACATCATCAATTGTTCTTTATCTCTAATCAAATGGGTGTTATGCTAGAGATACTAACGAGAAAAAGAGCAATAGCCAAACCTCAACCAGTGCTGCCAACCCAAGCAACATGCATATCTTAGTCATGTATTTGATGTCAAGATCTGGTAAAACACCCGCAATTAACAGAACTGCATCTGCACCTTTGGTTCGAGCATAGTAGATTTGCCAAGCATCTATTATGAATTCTTTACACAGTAGAGGGCACTGCACATAAATTGTACAGAGTCAGTAAAGAAATTATGAAACAGAGATGTCAAGTTTGTAATTTGAGCTACAAGGCACAAAAAATATTGGAAGAGGGCAAACCTTTACTCCAGAACTCCTTATGGCCTCTAAATTTTCGAAGCTTCCCTTATTTGGTACAGAAGAGCGAGGAAGTGAAAATGTTAATTTGCAGTGAAACAAGAACCAATATACCTTGAAACAAATGCCTTATCGGCATAGCAATATTTCCTAGAAGCAGAAGTTCAAGAATACTAAAAAGTTGATTTTTACCTGGAAATACTTCTGATCTGTCAAGACACTTAGGCATGCCGCCCCACCTTTTTCATAAGCTTTAGCAATATCAACCTGTGGAGAGAAAAATTCAAAAGAATGATATAGTGGTAGAAATTTCCAACGCTCTACAGAAAGATTTGTAGGAAAACTGTATAGAGGTTGAACAGCTTCTCCAGGATGTCTTCAAAGGTTGTGAAAGAACTGTACAAAACGTATTATATACTTGGAGCAAATGCGTCCAGAAAGCAGAATCTTCATTATTATCTTTAAATGCCACTGTGTAAACAGTTCATGTTAAGAAACGTCCAAACATGCATCGTAAAGGGGAAAGAACGGAAAATAGCATAGTTATAAATTACTCTAAATTTATAAATAATCACACCAGAAGTGGGACTTGGGGTAATGAACATTCAAATTAACTTCTCAACAAATTGTGACCTCCTCCCATCTCAGTATCCTTAAACCCATCTAATGTATAAGCCAACACACCCTTGATTACTTGTCCCTGACAGCAATTATCACACTGAACTAGATTAAGTTGGAGGAGGAGGACCTAATGCTGTTAATTCGTGTATTGAATTCAATACTGACACCCCGCCCAGAATCATTATGCAATAAATACTTCAAGCACGTGTTTTTTGTTGCTTATACAGAGTAAAAAGAAGACAAAAAGTTTTTGCTGGAAGTTTGTCACGCTAAAGATATTTCTCCCATTGCTGTGCAGTTTTTTCTTTCTTTTAAATTTCTTGATGTACATTGTACACATGCAGAAATAAGTATTGCCTCACCTTTTAGCTTTTACTTTCTTAAAAAAGATAAGAAATTTCTTCTAAAACTATAGAAAGTCCTTGCACACAGAACACCCACAATGATGATGCCACCAAGACAATAATTTAATAAAAGAATCAGTTATACCCCTTGTAACATAATTTTCTGCAATATTTACATCAGCTAGTACCCTGACAATGCTCATTGAAATATATGGTATTCAATCTGAAAAAGGTACATCACTTCATCATAAATAAATCCTCCTAATTCCAGGGGCAAGGAAAGTAAATACATGTCCACATCTAATGCCAATTAAAATTGCAAACTTACAGGATCAAAATCTTCTCTAAGAACTCCTCTACTTGGAGAGGCCTTTTTCACTTCAGCAATCAGACCAGGTAATCCAGTTCGTGAATTTGCTCCCTTAAGAGCTCCAATAAAATCACGAACAGGTGGAGCATTGTCAAGTGCTTTTTTCAACGTAAAAAGTGGTTTTCTCTCCTTCATCTACAAATCAATCCTCAAAATAAATACAAAAGAGAAAAGAAAACCTCCTTGTATAGCCAGTTCAACTGTACCTGTGCTACTTCCACGTCCTTATGCCATATAATTTCTTCAAGAATATTTCGTGGGGTGTTACCCTCATTCTGCAAGCGAAACTCAAAAGGACCCACATAATGCTGAGGAGGTCCACTTGGAGGCCGTCTCCTAATCCTTATCCCTTGGCTTGCAGCCACTTCATTTCGGAACATCCCCACTTCCCACTCTTTAACTTTGAGTGCATCTCCTTCAGAAATTTTAGATACTGCGTCTGATCCATCTTTCAACTCAGACTAGAAGAGGCAATCAAAATGCATTTTAAATCTAACCACTCTTAATATTTAAACATAAAGTTTCTTGCTTTCAAGCATTTGACCAAATTTTGCAGCTAACTATCGCTTTAAGAATTATTAAACAAATCACTTCAGCGACAAGATTAACTAAAACCCAAAAAAAAAAAAAAAAGCTATACAACTTTAACTTTCCAGAACTTCCAATTCCATAAGACCCAAAAAATATTATACACGTATGATAAAATTTTATGTGTCTATATGAATATAACAGGAGGCATAAAATTACCTGCTGGGCCTTCAAAATGGGGTGAGCGATTTTCCAATTGGAAGTGTGATGGGGAATTAGGGTCTGTGGTATAGGCCTCAAGAATGTTGATTTTTTGAGAAATTGTTGAAAAGAAAATCTTGGTTTTGCCGTTGAAGCCGATGATATAACATTTAGACTTTCCATGTATGTAAATCTCTCCCGAAACTGTTGAAATTCACTACGTGCGAGTGTGGTTGGATAATTAATGTTCAAGGCAAGGAAGGTCGAGTTTTTTCTGCGGCGGAGGTTTGATGGTGTCGATGAATTACAGTCACATTCGTCTTGGAATTACGGTGGAAATAAATCCTTCCAATCACTCACTGATGTTCCTCGCCGTTAAAAATATTTACTCGCTAATTTCTCATCTTCTTGATTTTGTTCAAGTTTGGTGNATTCGTCTTGGAATTACGGTGGAAATAAATCCTTCCAATCACTCACTGATGTTCCTCGCCGTTAAAAATATTTACTCGCTAATTTCTCATCTTCTTGATTTTGTTCAAGTTTGGTGATAATGGGCTTCCGAGTGAAGCCGATGGGGCTTATTTCCATTAAACCATTTTGTTCTCACAATGGGCTTGTTACATTGAAAGCCCATTATTATTTATTAGTGTGGTCTATATTGACGATTTGAAAAATTAAGTCCCTGCTAGAGATTAAAATCAAAATTTTAGTAGATTTTAATAAAATTTGATAAAATGTGTGGTTGAAAAGTTATACATCTCATAAAATGTGTGGTTAAAATTAATTGTTGACTTTGACTTGAGATTTTAATTGAATTTTAATCCAAACCAAACATGGCTAAATATCTACAAAATTTTCAAAAGACATTTTCAAAAATAACAAACTTGTAGATCACATTTTGTGACCCTAATAAAAGTTTATAACTTATAATTTAATTAATCAGATCACGATTCCCGTAACACAATTTTTTTTTGTCACAATCACATTATAGCCGCAAGTCACACAATGTCATGGTCACAATGATACGATCGGTAACTCACAATTACATATTTTAATCACAAATAATACATTTTATTGAGTCACAAATTACCAAATTAATTGATGCCTCCAATAGTCAAACCACCATCACCACGACCACGTCCACCTTCAGCACACCTCAATTGTCACCGCCAGCACCTACACCTTCAATCCACCACAAATCCATCATCATCACCTTTAACACATCTCAAATCTACCATCGGACTGATAAACCACCTATGAAAAATCACAAAAGTTTCACAAAACATAGAAAGCACATTCTGGTCCAATTGATGAAGACTCATGGCTAGATTAGTGGCGACGCCATTAGTGTAGGCCGCGACGATTGGTCTCACCGACAATGGCCGGATTTATGATTTATGATTCGTGACTCCAAAAAAAATTTGCAGATTTTTTACCCCACATGGTATTATGGGAACAATCGTAGGTCGTAGTGGTGTTTGGGAGGTGATTCCACCGTTGGTGGTGGAGAGTGTGGTCGGCAGTGGCGGCCAATGGCGTTTGTAGTAGTGAAAATGGGAGTTAGGGTTAGGATTAGAGGTGTAAATGGGGATGGTAGTTAGTGTGGAATGAGGTAGGGTGGGTTGATACCTGATTTTTTAAATAAAATTTATCCATCCTGATTATTGAAATAAAAACTTAAACCGCAGGTTTGTAATTTTTTCTTAATGATTTGGCCCAAGGTTGAGAGCTTATTTTACCTTATTAAATTATTGATTTTGAAGATGAGGATGAGATATTTATGTGATTTTGAGGATGGTGATTTGCCTTTTCAATTAGCATGTGCGGAATTTGGAATGGGTATAGAGAAAGTCTATTTAAGTGGGAATCAAAAAGATTCGGATAATTTATCTATAAATTTGTCGTATGATGAATTGATAAGTAGCAATTTTGAAGATAAAGCTAGATATAATTTCTTGAATTTCATATCAAGACATCCATAAGACCACAACCCGCAATTAAAATTGAGAATAACATTTATGAAAAATTGATTGAAGTTAAGTAGTAAGAAAATATGTTGTTCAAAATATAGAGAAGAGCAATATGCCAATAAATGATTAAGATAGGGCCATAGCCCATAGGTGTTTGTCATGAGGTTTTATGAGGGTTGTTTTGGAACAATAACCGTTTTAACAGACATGTTTATTAGCACAATATATATGTCTGTTCCAATGAGAACTGATATACATTGTCCTAATTGAAAAACCAAACACCGTATTATTTTTTACTTATAAACTGTTATACATCACAATACAATACAATCGCAGCACAAAAAGGATAGTTTGAATTTGTATGCTTGCGTTTAGTTTATGGTACAAATTGATGTTTCCATCATATGCTGCGTGAAACTCATGTGGATTAGAAATAGCACTCAGTTGCAACAGCAAAAAGACTTACTTCCCTATGGATTGCTAGACCTGGACGTTCACTCGTATCCAAATCCTCTCCTTTTGCCCCATTAGGCAATTCCCAATCGAATTACTGAACAATATTTGCCAACACAAGTTCATTAGTTGCCATTGCGAAAGAGATCCGTAGACAACCTCTCCGACCGGTCCCAAAAGGGATCAACTGGAATTCGAGTCCTTTGATAACTATCGACGAATTCAAGAATCTCTCTGATTGAAAATTTTCTGGTTCGTCTCAGTAAAAAGGGTCTCGGCCAATGGCCCATGCATTTGTCATGACCATCGTCCGTGCTGCAATGTCGTAGCCCATTACATTGACGTCTTTTCTTGCTTCTCGAGCAACTAATAATGGGATCGGCGTGTGGTATTGTAGAGTTTCCTTCTCAACAGCTTTCAATTCATGCATTTTTTCTAAGTCAACATCTGTTATGAGAATTCCCCCCACCTCAATTTGCAACTTTTTCATGATTGTTGGGGGCCTTAAGAGCTCTGTCATTGTCCACTCTAGAACTGTGGGTGTAGTATCAGTTCCAGCAGCAAATTCATCCTGAAATGGTCAAGAAAGTTGAAGAATGTAAGTTCGAGAACATCAATAGTCACGTGCTTTAAGATGAGGTTCAATTGAAGTAAACAAAAGTATTGACTTCAAGGTTTACGAGTGAGGGGACTTGTTGAAGAAAATTAGACATATATGCTTCTCCCAATAATATTTTAGCTTTTAAATGAAGTTGTTCAATATATTCTAGTATTCAAACGAGCTCTTACCAAACTTATTGCTTTGATACTATCTCTATCAATGGATACACCTGTGGTGTTGTCCTTGTAAATCCTAAGCAGAATATCAAGAAAATTCTCTTTATTTTCATCCTTTCCGCTGGAATTTTCCATATCCCAGCGTTCTCGAATCACTTTCAAGAAATTCATCTAGTTCTAGCAACAAAATTCACTCTAGCGTCGAAACCGTTAACACGATTAATCCACGCCAGCCATGGAATGAATTCTCCAACACTAATAGTCCCCAAAAGTTCCACAAATTCAGTAATCAGCTGTAGAAATTTCTCCCCAATCGCCCCATCCCTGTACTTCCTCCCGAAAGCCGACCTACAAGCGACATCTTTTGTGATTGCCGTAAACAAATCACTCATATTCAATGGCGAGGAAGAAAGACAGGTTTCCTTAATTTTTTCCATCATCAATGCTGTTTCTTCTTCCCTTATGGCGTGGAATGATTGTACCTGTTATGTAAAGAAATGCACCGTTAGAAAATCTTATCAAGTTATTCCATGCAATTCCAAATTCTTAAGTACGTTCAAATTTTATACTAACAGTACCCTTTTGTTATTCAAAAGCTGGAAAACAAATATGCTTTTCATTGTTTTCAATTGCCTCCAGTATTCTCCATATGGGGCGACTGACAAATCCTTCATGTCGTAAAGAAGCCGTCGAAAAATGCTGGAGTCAGGCCTGTCTGCGAAGATGACGTCGTGGGTTTTCATAATTTTCCGTGCGATGTTGGCAGAAGAAATGATAAGCATCGGCACATTTCCAAACTGGAGAAGCATTAAAGGGCCATATTTTTTTGGCCAGGGATTGAAGAGAATGGCGTGGAAGTGTGCCGATTTGGTGGAGGTTTCCAACAATTGGGAGCTTAGGCGACGATGGCGACAGATTTTTGCTGCCTGTTTGGGCCGTCACCCGTCTAATGAAATACCATATAAAAGATACAGTAATAAGAGTGAATAGAAATGGATTTTGTAACAGTAATTCTGCCATTTGTTGCTTGAAACTCGACATACTTTCTCTTTTATTCCGGTACTTAACTTGTATTTGTGTTTTCAGTCGAGTACACAAACTAAATTGTACGACTCTTTTCTATATACACGAACTTTAAGAGACTGCGTAGGCAAAATTAGCGAATGCATGGATTATATACATCGAATTGCTAGTAGCCAATGAAAGTGGCAAGACAAAATATCTATAATCAAACGTAGCACCCCCATTTTTAGTCACATATTTTTGGGCCAATCGCATGTTAGATTACATTTTTTTCTACAAAAATATCTTACTCAAAATTTCTTCACACGCTTTCTTGTATGATATTTTTCTTGAATCTTTTGCTCCTGTGTTTGTTCATATATGTGTTTCAACCACTCAATTTGCTTGCTCGAAAAATTTATTGTCATGCCTTCGGTCTTTACAATCAATTTAGTTCATGTATAAGTCTAGTTTACCTCACTAATTTAGGATGATCTATGTCATCTCTTTCGCTCTATTCATCCCAGTAATGAAATTTACTGAACAATCTTGAGCCTCCTTGCTCGTGCTGCTCTCCTGCATGAGTCGATGGAAATGCCAGATATATATAACTCCCTTTGCAGATTGTAGACACAGTTTAAATTGTCCTCTTTCAAACCCCTGGTTCACTACTATGTTAGAGACAACTTATGGATCTTGAACATCATCAAGAATTCTAAATCTCTAATCAAATGGGTGTGTCATGCTAGAGATGCTAACTACAAGAGGAGCAGTAGCTGAACCTCAACATCAAAAAGGAAGTACAGAAATCTCTAAGTAGTAATTGGTAAAACTTGTACACTTTTCTCATTACAAAACCAAACTCCATATTACTTGATAATTATACAATACATTACAATAGATCTAGTACAGTGTATCAAACAATTGGTTCGTTCAGAAATAACATTTAGTTGCAACAGCCATAAGAGGAACTTTTCTATGGACTGAAACACCTGGTCGTTCACTCATGTCCAAATCATCTCCTTTTGCCCCATTAGGCAACTCCCAGTCAAATTTCTGAACAATATTTGCCAACACAAGTTCGTTAGTTGCCATTGCGAAAGAGATCCCCGGACAACCTCTCCTACCGGCCCCAAAAGGGATCAACTGGAAATCGAGTCCTTTGATATCTATCGACGAATTCAAGAATCTCTCTGGTTGAAACTTTTCTGGTTCGTCCCAATAAAGAGGGTCTCGGCCAATGGCCCATGCATTTGTCATGACCATCGTCCCTGCTGCAATGTCATAGCCCATTACATTGACATCTTTTCTTGCTTCTCGAGCAACTAATAATGGGATCGGCGTGTGGTATCGTAGAGTTTCCTTCACAACGGCTTTCAAATAATTCATTTTTTCTATGTCAGCATCTGTTATGTCCTGTTTGCCATTGAGAATTCCCCTCACCTCATTTTGCAACTTTTTCATAACTATTGGGTGCCTTAAGAGCTCTGTCATTCCCCACTCCAGAACTGTGGATGTGGTATCTGTTCCAGCAGAAAACACATCCTGAAACAATCAAGAAAGTTAAAAAAATGTCAGGCTGAGAAAATTAAGTCACAAGCTTTCTGATGATTTTTTTTCCAAAGTAGGACTACCAACTATTTATTCATGGAAATTATGCACGTTCATCGTATTGAAAAATACAAGTAATCCGAATTGGGCATGAGGGGACGTTGAAGATAAAGTTTAAGTAAATATGCTTACCATCTCTACTTTAACCATCTCTAGTAGCTTCAACTTTAATGAGTGGTACGATATGGTAATTAGTAGATTCAGATATAGCAAATATTTTGAGCTCAAGTCTCGTTGAAACTCGTTATTATGGTAGTGCTTTGATAAAATAAATATGGTTAGCATGTAAAGGAATCGTGGAAGATAAAATTTAAATGAATAAATGTCACCTACCAAAATGATTGATTTGATACTATCTCTATCAATGGAAACACCAGTATTATTGTCCTTGTAAATCCTAAGCAGAATATCCACAAAATTCTCTTTACTTTCATCCTTTCCACTTGGATTTTCCACACCATTTTCCAGGTGTTCTTCAATTACTCCTTCGAGAAATTCGTCAAGTTCTTTAGCAACATAAGCCACTCTAGCATCAAAACCATTAACACGACTAATCCATGCCAGCCATGGAATGAATTCGCCAACATTAATACTCCCCAAAAGTCCCAAAAATTCGCTTATCAGCTTCAGAAATTTCTCCCCAATCTCCCCGTCCCTGTACTTCCTTCCGAAAGCTGATCTACAAACAACATCATTCGAAATTGCCATAAACAAGTCAGTCAAATTCAATGGAGATGAAGAAAAACACGATTCCTTAATTTTTTCCATCATCAAGGCCGTTTCTTCTTCCCTTATAGCACAAAATGATTGTACCTGGAAAAACACACAATCAGAAAATTTATTATAAATAGAGAGTATTCTATAAGTCACAACTTATTCACCAAGAGCACTTAGCTTAAAAGACAAAAAGAAGCTTTGCCAAGCATGCTCTTAATACACACTAATTAACTTCCTTGTCTATTTATTGTTTAACTACTGTTATCAAATTACGATTAGTACCCTTTTGTTACTCAAAAGCTGGAGGACAAAAATGCTTTTCAATTGTCTCCAGTACTCTCCATACGGTGCGACTGCTAAATCCTTCATGTCGTAGAGAAGCCGCTTCATAACGCTGGTTTCCGGCCGGTTCGCGAAGATAACATCATGTGTTTTCATAATTTCCCGCGCGGCGTCCGGCGATGAAACGACGAGTGTTGGAACTTTTCCGAAGTGTAGAAGCATTAAGGGTCCGTGTCTTTTAGCCAAGGATTGAAGAGAACGGTGAGGGAGTGTGCCGATTTGGTGGAGGTTTCCTAGTATTGGGATCTTTGCCGGCGACGGAGGGACGGTTTTCTTGGCCGTAGGAGGTTGTTGCCGCCGTTTGATGAGGAACCATATCAGAAACGTAGTTACGAGAGTGAATAGAAATGGATTTTGTAATAGGGATTCAGTCATTTGTTGCTTAAAACTCAACATGCTCTCTCTCTCTTTAATGATTGTATACTTGTGTTTGTGTTTCACTGTTGAGTACGAGACCTGAATGGTACGAGGCTCTTATATATGCACACATGCAGGAATGGAGACAAAAATGCACCAATTTTTTAGGTAAATCTCACTTTGGTCCTCACACCTTTCGTTTTTCGATTGTTTACGGATTTGTTTATCAACAGATGATGTGACAAGATTTAATTGGGCCAATTTCATCAACCAAATAAAAAAAAAAATTCACTTTCTTTTTTACGCCTCATTAATTTGTAAAAAAATTATGTAAATGCTGATATACAATAAGCACTTTCTTTCATTTTTAATATTAAAAGCCCTAATCTTTTCAAAAGTTGCGCTGGGGAGGGGAGGAGTATATGTTTTTCCTTCCTTCCTTCTTTTTAAATTTTGGTTTTGGTTTTGCTTTTTTTTTTTTTTCCCTCTCTTGTAATTTTCTTTATAAATTTGTTTCAAACCAAACTAAGGTTACGAAGGTGATTTTACTCAAAATTTGAATTTTCAACAATCAAACCCATGATTTATATTGCAAAAGGACTTCGGTCGCAAACGTTTGAATGGTTTGCTAAGAAATCAAAGATTTAAGATCTCATCGTTACAATCTTCAAAAGTTGGGGACTCCATGTACAATTCATCCATTTAATACACTATTTTGAAAGCAAAATTAAACATTTGACTGGATCAAAGGAATCCATATCCGATCGATTGATTTTATGCAGTTAAAATATTTTTTTCTTATATGACATTTGTTTATGTGGCGTATTGAGACAGGTTGAGGTTACCATCAACATGTGATGCAAATTGCAAAACAGCTCGATTCTTGTTAAAATCGAATAAAAATGTTGATAATCTTTCCTTGTGAATCTTTCAAACATGGGACAGATACTAATTTATTATTGTACACATTATTTGAGATGTAGTTTTATTTTATTTTAATCAAAATAATGATGTATTTAAATTTTAATGTCGTGTTCTATAAACATAAAATAAACAAGAATGATGACTAACAAAATACAAAACAGAGGTGGGCAATATCGATGAGATTTGACGTGATATGCTGTAAATTTAAGATATTTAACTATTTCTATTACTGTATCAAAGTC
>CAIGRT010046286.1:0-13099 GCA_903798405.1 Fraxinus platypoda | reverse complement strand
TTTTTTTCTCATTCTCATTCTTATTTTTTTTTCACTTTCTTCATTTCAACCACACATTTTATCAATAAAATAATATTATACATAAACCCAAAAATGCTCCTTACTTTTTAACAACACATTTTTCCATCAATCACTATTTTAAATCAAATTCTTCTTCAAAATGGGTGTCAAACAAGGGCATAGTATGCAGTATCTATACTTGATGAAAGACGTCTATTAAGGCAATAATTTTTTAGGAAACACACAACGTATTGCCAAATTGAAAGAGTAAAATTGTACAAAATTTTATTCCAAAAATCACATATTGATGGTCGAATTACATTAAGCCCTTGTTTAAGTCCAATTTTTTCAAAATTTATTTTCAATCATACATTCTCCAACAAAATAATTTTAAACGTAAATTCAATTTTTTTTTCTATTTTTCAACCACACATTTTTCAAAACGTTAATATTTCAAAATCTATTAACTCAAAAAATTGATAAATGTTGCTCTCTTTTGAAAAATTATAATCATCCAATTAGATGTCACGTATTATGTGAACAATTGAGTCAATAAATTTTTCTATCAGGCGAGAGTACTGTGCGCATAGTATTAAGAGCTTGTCTAGGACGGATTCTATTCATATTTTTAACATAAATTAGAATGTTATACACAGTAAGTGGGTCTCACTCAATAAGGCAACCATCTTTTTTTGAACGTGAAATCCTAGAAATGCTTAATTTGGTGAGAATTTAAAAAACAAATAAAGGGGCACATACGTCTTTTCATCAGTCCAATTTAACTATTTGGCAATTTTTGAGTCAAAAATTGCTACTACAGTAGGACCCACATAATTGTACAACGGTCTAATTTCTAATTAAAATATTTTGATAATTGTTGCTAGACAGGGGCTAAAAGGTGAAGGATATGGTTGTTATTAATTAAAGATTGTAGATACGACTACCACACTTATAAAAGGTTGGGAGCTTCTGAAGGAAATAAAAAACCAATGTTTACGTCATCACATGACGAAGATGGGTGACATCACACTGTTTTGTCAAATAAAGGTGCCGTGAATTTCTGTTTCCTTTCCTGCAATCTTCCTTCAACTTTCCTTTGCTTTTTCTCTTATCCTTATTTCTCTTAATATATAAAAGAGGAAACCCTTGTACCTCATAATCAGATCTCACAAATTTACACGCACAACACACAGTGAGCGAGTAGAAAAAATGAGGATTTTCACCGAAACCCTACCTACCAAAAGGAAAATATTGAGAGAAGAGTTAGTGAAAGGCAAAGAACTTGCAGCCCAGCTTCAAACCCTACTTAATAAGCCACTGAGAAATAATGGGTCTGTCTCTGCTGAGGAATTGGCTTCGAAAATCTTGAGATCTTTCACTGAGACCCTTTCTGTGTTAAGTTCAAATGAAACATCCCAGATCAACTGTGGTGACGGCGACGGCGACGGCAGGGACAGTGGCGCCTCAGCCTATTCCGGGGATAGTCACGAGAAGAAGCCGGCAAGTTTGAAGGATCGAAGGGGTTGTTACAAAAGAAGGTGATTATTATTATTATTATTTTTTTTTTTTTCCCATTGAATTTCTCTTAGAATATATTTAAAGACAAATTAATACCCTCATCATTGGGGTTCATATATGTGGCCCTCAAAATTTAAATATTTTAGTTCCCTTTTTTATAATTTTCTTCAGTCACTAGGGAGATTAAATAATAAATATTCAGTGACAGGTTGTAATTCTATTTATTTTTATGAATTTGGAGGAGTTTGCTGTGTGGGTTAGATTGGATTAATTCCACTAGTAATGTACATTTAGTATTTTCCATGTACGGAAAATGCAAATTTTCATGTAAATTAATATATTTATTTTTATATGTGAAAAAAATCCAATTTATTTATATTTATTTTTAATTTGATTTTGCAGAAGGACCTCAGATTCAACGAAAACAGTTTCTCCTACAATTGATGATGGTTATGCATGGAGGAAATATGGACAGAAAAATATTCTAAATTCAGAATATCCAAGGTGAATATTTATATCTATGTATTTCATATTTATTTATTTTTTTAATTTGATTAAGTCAACAATTTCTCATCATTGGTGATAGTAAGTTCAAGAAACAAATCACTTGGATAGATTTTTGATGTATAAATGAATGAAATTACACTAAAATGATATTAATTATTCATAAATTGATTGAATCGAATCAAGAATTGTTTTTTAAAGTAAACGACAATATATTTCGTAGATATTCACATTTCAAGTCAAAATTACTAATAATTGCAATATACGATTAAGAATTGTTTTGTGAGTAGTACGCAACTCGATTTGACTCGACTTGACACTACTTTTTTCTATTTTATGCTATGGAGTCTTGTATAAGTGCTAAATTTATGCACTTTGTGATGACAGATGCTATTATAGATGCACTCACAAGTATGAAGGCTGCAAAGCAACAAAACAAGTGGAAAGAATCAAGGAAGATCCCATTTTGTATCAAACTACATACTTTGAGCATCATACATGCACTAATGAAATGAGGGCTCCACATATCATTGTAGATTCAGATCCTGTGGAATCCCTTAATTTTGTCAGTTTTGAATCAAAAATCACATTGAATCAGGACCATCCATCTTACTCCATGATCAAGTCTTCTTCAGCCAAAGAAGAACCTAAACAAGACACACAAAGTGACATGTCTGATGTGAAATCATCACTTGAGGATTCTAATTTGTGGCAGAAAATAGTGCCAGTGGAGCAAAAATCGTCTGGATATGTGCCGCTATGGGATCCGAAAACAAGATCTTATGATCTTGATCAAGAAGTGGCTTCTAGTTTTTATTCACGCACATCAAATAGTATGCATAAGCTAGATATGGAAGGTATATATCAGTTTGCCGATATAGAAAACATTCATTTTGACTAGTTAATTATGCTTTTCACTGTCATTTATGTACTGTACTATATCTGATTTGGATTGTTAATAAACATATAATTTTCTGCCTTAGTTTTAAAGTTCTGTTTCTTTTATCCACTGTTAATCGGCACTCGACTAGTCTAGGATTATTTGAAGAATATAGAAGTGTTCACGTGGTCGCACATAAGATGTCTCATTTCAAGCATGAACGTGAACTTGAACACGGTCGTCAAGTTAAAAAACCAGATGAAAAAACAATATACAAATAATTCGATATAAATATAATATTGCCAGAAATTAGTTGGGATAATGTTTTTATAGAAAATAAAAAGTAAGTCACGTGTTCAAACCCTAGAGATAGTATTCTATGATTTGTTTTGATGGAAAATGGGAAAAGACAAGAGAGTGTTTCCATTTAGTACTCATTTTGCTTTTTAATTTTCTTGAGGACAGGGGAAAGGGATACAAATAGAGAAAATATCTTCCTCTCAAACCTAGGATTAAATAAATCGAGACATACAATTCGACTAAATGACCGAATTCTAAACTAGAGTAGCAAATGACGCCAGCTCACGAGTCACTTTATTAACGTTAAAGAAAGTTTTGAGAACTTGTACTTGTCGTTTTTTACTTATATTTAAAGGAACTTATGAGAGGTGGAAATATAAGACAATAAGTGAAATTATCGTTTACGAGAAACAATAATAAAATACATGCCTAGTTGCACACTACTATTCAATAATAATTAAACTCCACTATTGAGGAAAAAATTGATGTTTGAATTTGCAGCAGTCATACATTATTCTAACTACGACTTTGCTACTTGTAAATCACAATGTACATCGAGGTGTACACCCCCTCACATGGGGGTGGGACCCGCTTAAATAAAAAAATATTTTATGCAGTGGGTCTCACCCCTCATGTGAGGGGGTGTAGCCCATTATGTACAAAAATTGATGTACAAGTATAATTTTTCTTCTAATTAATATTTTGAACAGACCATGAGCAACTAGATGTTCATTTGTAATTGAATATTTCAACAAGTAATCTCGCAAATCTTAAATTGCAAGTAGATAATAAAATACCACATGATCATCTTCAATATGCATTATAAAATATCAAAATGGTTGGCATGTAGTGAGCAGCACACAAATAACCTTAATGTTTCAAAAATATAAGGGATTAATGCCAACGAAGGTTTGACGAGCAATTTCATTTTTAGTTCAAGACACCCATTTTGGGAAAAAAAATGAATTCTGGAATACTGATTGATGGAAGAATGTGTGGTTGAAAAGTAATGAAAAATTTTAAATTTGTGTGTAATATTATTTTATTTGAAGAATGTGTGGTTGAAATGATGAAAGAGAAAAAAAAAATGAGAATGAGAATAAGTGTCAAACGGGCCCCATATAGTAGGTAAAACTTCTGCTTTTACTTCTACTTCTTATAGAAGAACTTCAAAAGAAAGTGATTTTATGTTAGTTCTCTCTAAAAGCTCTTTTAATCAGATACTTTTAAAAAATTATTTAAATATGTTCAAAAGCAATTTCTTAATGTCAGAGACTTTCTAATGGTTGAGATTATGATTTATCTAGAAAATGTGGTGCATAAATTCTTGTTGATTATATGAGCTATTTACAGGTGCTTTAGACATTCTAGAAATTTATCCCATTGTCCTCCACCACCACCAATAGTCCAGATAAATAATAATGTCCACTAACATGTATAATGATGCTCCATAATATCCCTTAACATTTAATACAATAATTCTCCAGAACTCGTACATCCATTTTCTTCTATTAATATAAAGGTTTATATATGCAACTATGGTAATAGTTGTTAAGCCAAAAGACATTTATCAATCGAATATCAGTTGTCCATGCTTTGTGAGTGTGTTTAAAGGTATTTTTATATTTAATAAGATTTTACGATTAAAAAAAAAGTAGTACAATAAAAGTCTCAATTTTTTAATAGATTGCAACATAAAATACAATGCTAAACTATAGTAAACATAATGAAGAATACAATATCAAATTATAATTCTATGATGTAGTATGATACAATCTGTCTCGAATCACTCTAGTAGATCCAAAACGTGATGTGCGCTGATGCTGAATGTAAGCTAGATATCGAATCCATCACCAAGACTAATTTTGACTTTCCTTTCACTTTAATTTCTTTGACCAAAAAGAATTAAAAAAAAATTGACATAGTTTTTCCTATAATCTGAACTTAACCAACCTGTAAATCAACAAAATACCCGTTCAACCACATACAAAATTTATTGAAAATCACGTCCCTCCAACATATATCAAACAAAGTGATATATACTACAACGAAATATTAACTAGCACCCTTTACTATAAAACCCTAAACAATCCAGTATGTAGCTCCGATCTCCTCGTCACCTCCAAAATTTAAAATATGATATTTGTATTAAACTTTAGCTAGCTATCTCAAATAATATATACTTGCTCACAATGTAAATCCACCTAATTTCTAACCAACTACATAACCCCAATTGAACATAGACATAGCTGAAGCTTAGGGTGCATTTGATTTACTGTTTTCTAGCTATTTTCAGTTTTCAATTTTGCGCAACACTGAAAACGTGTTTGTTCTGGTATTTCTGAAAATACATTTTCAAAAACAAGGATAAATTTATAACGTAAAACTGAAAACGTACTTTTGACATTTTAAGTGTTTTAGTGAAAATTTTGAGAACACTTGAAATATGGAAAACAAATGTCTAAATAAAATTTTATTTATGTTAAAATTTAAATACTAAAAATCTTAAAAAATAAAATATAAAATTCTAACAAATAGAATTTTAAACATACAAATCAAGAAAAATAAATTAAAAAAAATGAAACTATAAAAATTTCTAGAAAAAAAAAAGTAAAAATAGTTCCAAGTTCTTAATGAATATTGCATAAAAATTCTAAAAAATATTTAAGTGAACACAGATAAAAATATCCTTAATTCATATCATTTATTTTTATTTTTACATTTTGAACTTAATTTATTATTTTTTCAGTTTAATCTTGTAGGTTGTATCGAGAAAAAATATTGTAAAATTTACCACTTTATAATGTATATATTACACGATAATATATAAGCATAAAATTGTTCTATTTTTATTGAATAATCAAATTTCATGGAATAAAATGTTAAAAATTAATTTTTCAAAATTTCAAATCAAATGTGTCTTCTAATGTTTTGTTTTGAGAAATAATTTTTCAAAATGACAAACCAAAATCTTAAAACAGAATACTAAAAATGAACTCAAAATTGAAACGGATCAACAAAACTCAAATCAATTGACTACTTAAATCCAAACTAATTTCTCTTTCCTTTACCCACTTCCTTTAAAACTCCATTGGCTGCCCCTCTTTGAATTTCAACTAGAAAAGCTTAATACTAGTCAATGCATTCTTCATTTTACTTGTTATCTAAGAATTAAATATATTTATAAAATCCCATTTTTCAATAGCTTCAAAATTTGCCAACGCGTGAATAGACATAGACTAATCTTTACCATGAAACAAACCAACATTAGGTTTAATTTTGAATTTAATCAACTACCCCCAAGAACCATATAAATTCAACAATTGAATAAATTTCGAATTTAAGCTAATTATAATCCATTCTCCCTACATTACCGACAACCTTCTATTGAATTTTTGACTTAAATGTTTCGATATTTTAACCTGGATATTGACATTGTTACTTTTGTCAGTATATTGACATCTTTGTTACTTCATCTAAATTATTTATCATACCTAGGTGTATTTAATCATCAGACTACTTTGATAGATAACAACATTAAAACTGAAATCGTTACGGTATTTATTTAACTTGCTAAATTTTTTGTCTCGTTTCTGTACGCGTATTCGATGACAGAGATAGAGCATTAACGACCAAGGGAGGAATTCTTCGAGCAGAGAGGTACCCAAAAAAATATATATATTAAATTAAATAAACATGTTATAGCTATAAATGACACACATCTAAGAATAATAATGAAACTACAACATATGCGCAGTAAAATAAAAACAGTTCATGACAAATGAAGGACTCAGTATTTTGTTAAAAATTTGACCATCAGCCATAAAAAAATCTGTGAAGTAGTTAGGAGTTTTTTAGCAGGAATTGGCCGATGCAGCTCTAATCCCAATTTGTTGGTTCATTACAAAAAGGTACAGCTCAATTATTAGTGTTTCTTTTCTCTAGCTGTATCCCAATTCTCATCAATGGATGAGAAGATGAGCTCCATGCTATTGTTGCTGCTACTACCAGAATTAAACATAGCATCAGCAAACTCCGCCACCGGCTGGTAGTCTGGAAATCGAGGGCCGGACGGTCCTGCACTGCCAATGCCACCGGCCGCGATATTGCCGCTACTACTAGGCCTGGCACCACCCATTGTACCGGGATACCGAAACGCTAGAGTTTCGAATATGGTGGGTGTAGCTTCCACTACTGGCGATGGCTTGACTTCAATTGACAACCAATGGCTTACCGGTGGCTGCATGGCGGTGGTTTGTGGAATTGTCCCGTGTTCAACGGGTGGTGGTATAGTGGCAGATGGTGCGGTGGAGGTGATGTTGCACATGTGGTTACCTCGATATGTCACCTCGAACGTGTAGAAATCGTCGTCGAGCCGCTGGACTTGCTTCTTGGCCGGGCATTGGTAAAATTTTTGGTGGGTGCATCTGTAGTAGCTCCTGAAATTTGAGGACGAAAATTGAAAATGGTCAAATGATTGCTCAAATTCGTTTCTTCAAGATGAATTTCAACAAATGATTAGTACGAAATATCAAATGAAGAAACCACCAAGACTCGTTCATTAGCCCATTTGTCACCTTGTATATTCCATGTGGTACGATTTTAATTTTTCATTGACTAGGTCACGTAGCAAAGGAAGACAACTATAACGACTGGTAGCATGCCAGGGAACCGGATAGGGACTGTAATTCTTTTTATTGGTCGAAGGTATAATGAAAGATAGAGAGGTTTGACCCAAAAACGCGTTCGATCCTTAGCATTTCACCCCATTTTCTAAAATCCCATTTTCCCCATTTTTATTTTCAGTCACACATTCTCTTAATAAAATAATTTTGCACTTAAACTCAAAACATTTTTATACTTTTTAACTACACATTTTCCGAAAAATCAATATTAATAAACTCATTTCTCACAAAAAAATAAGGTTCAAACAGATATCATTTGAATTTGTCTTGTAATTTGATCCATTAGAATGCAATGATAACTGAATTCATTAGAAGAACACTGATTATGTATAAAAATACTAACTAAACATAAGGTTTTGGATAATTCTCTCAATAAAGTTGATATTTTTAAAACTAAACCCCAAGTATTCATATAATATCAAATCTCATTACGCTAGAAAGAACAATTGATCCATCTAAAGCTTAAACTAGCATTCAGATGTTAATTGTTGGTGTAATCAAACGAACCACCATCTTACATAGACATAATAAGGGTAGAAATTTCATATCAATTGAATATAAAAATGCTAATTGATGTATAAGAAATTGTGTTACTCTTCTTAATAATGTTAATCTTTTAAGATGTAACATAAATCTTAATAATGAAGAATCAAATATTAACTGTAAGTATACCTTGGATGTTTATATCCCAGAATCTCTTTCTGACCATATTTTCTCCAAGTAAAACCATCTTCTGGTGGAAGATCAAGATTTCCCATCTGAGGAGCAGGTACCCTTACCACAATTTTGTCAGCTTCATCCTTTCTATATAACCAAAAGTACAAGAAACCATTAATACATGATGAAGATGCCATAGATTTAGAGTATTTTTACACTAGAGGAGTTTGACATGCATCAATTATATGGGTTTATACTTGCTAAAAATTTAGCATGAAATGAGAAAAATGAAATGAAAAGAGAAATGCTAGATGTGCAACATTCGTGGATGAAGGCAATTAGTGCGTATTTCCATGAGAAAAATGAAACGAAAAGAGAAATGCTAGATGTGCTACATATGTGGATGAAGGCAATTTGCGCGCATTTTGGAACTACTTTCTCTGGAAACTTAAGCCGTTAGAAATGAGACAAATTAATTCGTTTTAATTATGTTTCGAACTCGTCTCTTCACGTAGATGAGTGTGTTTATTCTTTATCAAAGACATAAAATGTGCACTATTTTCATGAAAAAAGGGGAAGGCGAGACTTGAATTGTACACTTTTGTCTATCATGATACCATGCTGCAAGTGTGTCCATGTGAGATAAATCCAGTGTGATTGATATTTTTCTAGTAAATGCACCTATTCTTGCATGAACTATCAAGAACTTCTTGAATTGGAACCTGAGGGGGAAGCTCTTTGATTCTTCCCCTTTAATTCCCATGTTATTTCTTGAACAAAACATCACTCTCATCCAGGAAAAATTGAGAGCACAGAAGGATAAAAACAAAACAAAGCACAATGTGTCCCTCTGAGGGTACTCTTGCATAAGAAAACAGTCGTGCACATTATCAATGAATGAAGTTTCTTACCTTCTTCTTCTTTTAGAAGATGGAGTCCATGGGCTGGGATTCGATGCATCCATTGGCTTAATCTCCGGCCCCCTATCGCCCCTCCACCCATCTGCACCACCTTCCACATCCCTTCCACCAGCCATTTCATGTCCGATGAGTTCCAAACGGTACGCGTCGTGGTAAGCGCTGCTGCTACTGTGGCCTAAAATAGCTTGAGCGTTAAGCAAATCCATTGCCCGATTATCAGTACTTGTGCCGGCACCACTTCTTAACCATTCCTGAGTTCTTATGTCGAATTGCCGATGAGCAACTTCACGGGATAATCTATCTTTTACCCGACTAAACGCCCCAATGATCTCATCACATGATCTTAGAATAAAATCAGGTTGGTTAGCCAAATTTAGCAGGTTTTCTTCTAGGACTTTAGCCAACTTACACCCATGTAAAATCAAACCTCTGTTTTCCTCCATTTTTTTTTTTTTTTTCCTTTGGGCTAATTTGAGTTTGGACAATTGTACATTATAAGGTCATTTAAAGGAGTAATAATAAATTATTTAAGAGAACTATGTTTCTGTGTTGGTGCCTTTGGGAAAAATGCACCAAAGTATTCAAAGTATTTTGCATATTTTGAACACGCCGAGTAGAAGAAACCTTAGGAAATCATGACCAAGTCACTGGTCTATTTCCTAGCAATTTTTCACGTTCTTACCCACAAGAAGTCCACGAGAAGACTTGGCCTCATTGAACCAAAACGCAAGGATCCCATGAACAAATTCCTTAAGTTTGAAAATTTGACTGATTATATAATTAAAATGGATGAAAATTAAAAGATTATTATATATTATGGGTGTCTTCAACTGAGATTTTAATAGATTTTAAAAATTCTTCTAAATTTAGGTGTCCCCGATTGAGATTTTACTGAATTTTAATGAAATTCACTAAAATCTACGTGTCTACAACTGAGATTTTAATGAAATCTATTAAAACTTAGGTGTTTTCGGAAACTCATAAATTTTTAAGATTTAATTAATAAAGGGATTTTAAAAGATTTTGATAAATTTCAAGTTTAAAAATTCTTTTCAAATTTCACTATTTTTAATGAGATTCTCATGAATTTTGTAAAAATCTATTAAATTCACAAAATTCATTAGAATTTATAATTTTTTAAAATTCATCAAATCTCATTGAGGCCACCAAAAAAGATTAATCAAATAGCGATTAAGATAAATAATCTGGTAATTAATTAGAGATTATCTGGGTTTGAAAACATGACTTCTAAAGTTAAGACCATCTGGAACTGGAAAACTTTTTGTTTTGGGAGAAGTCAGATTCTTTGGATCTTAGGACTATAGTTTCTTCGAAACAGCCCATGACAAATGATTTTGTTCTTTGGTAAATTTATGATACCTTGGAACTTTCCTGCTGTTCCTAGCTTGTTGGGAAAATTGCAACAACGATTCTCAACCTTTTAACGAATTAAGTCTATGTCCTCGTATTCTTTCCCTCTACCACCGCCCCATACTATCCTCCCTCCCATCTTCCATATCCCCGCTAGGCGCTAGTAGGGTTGGCAAAATGTTCTTCTGCCAATCACGGAACCGCGGTAGGGAGTGGGAACATGGTCCGCGCTTCAACCCGTACGGACTATTATTTTTTATGAGTTTTAAGTTTACATTATATTTAAAAATGAAAATAAGTAAATCAATCAATCAATCGGCTGGTAGGAAATTTGGAGTTGTTTTTATATCATTTCAACAAATTTTTTGACATAAAACTGTTATCAAAGACAAAATGTGTTAACTAATGGAAAGTTTGAGGATAAGAATGATATGAAAAATCGTTAGGAATATACGTGCTATAACGAACAAAGATTAAGAACCTTAAGTGCAATTAAAATATAGTGCAAGAAATAAAAATTGTGATGTGAATATAATTACGTTAGTAAGGGTTCACATGCACTAAAGATGAAAAGTTAGAGATCTAAATGTTAGAAGAATATACTTTGGGGATCTAAGTACTTAATTAGTCAAATGTTAAGAACAGCGGCTATAATTTTCCGATTAATTGGACTGAGGATAAATTCGAAGGAATAGGATAAAAATATTTGGACTTCAAGAGCCTACAATTCGCACACGATGTTGTTTATGTTCATGAACATTTTCTTTCAAGTGTCGTGCGGTCGAGCATAAGTAAATCCTTTGCCGAAGTAGGCCGCCTGGCTATAATTTTCAATAGTACACTCCACTTTCATTATGTCCATGGCTGCGTGACCTTATGATTGAATTAGTAAAATCAGTTTCAAAATTGAGGTTTTGCTCCCTTTGTGGAGGCTAGTACTTTTTTTGTTCATTATGGCAAAAACATCTCCATATATACCAAGTTCTTGGGTGTTGCATTAGAATATTCCAACTTATATATTCTTACATTTGAATATTTATTTGGTTCTGAATCACTAAGAAAAATGATGAATTCTCGAGTACAATGAAAATAGGATATCAATCATGTGTTGGAATTTTAGGAAAATATAAAGTGTGAATTGAAAAAGTTTCCAATATGTGCATCGATTAGGCACGACTCTTCAAATGAAATGGTGCATATCAAAGAGTTGTTTTGAATGAGTGTGACCTTTTAGCCCCTGTTTGGAAGCCATTCTTCGAAAATAAAAATTAATAATTCGACCGTTATACAGCCATGTTTGATTGTGTTATCTGCAATCAATTAAAAAAATTTGGTGAAAAGATCATGATGCCCCTAACTTGTTGCATTCAATTTTTATAAATTAGACAATTTTGACATTTCAAATTAAAAAAAGACGGCTGCCATTCATTTTTCAAATATTGCGGCTGGATCATTGTTCACTTTACTGTTGCAACGTTTATATTTTTCATTAAAATGTGGAATTAATGGTTCTCAAACAAGTTGTTAATAAGGTGCAATCAAATCATCAAATTTGAAATTGTGTAATCTAATAGTTGGAATTAATTTGGCCATAAAATGTAATCTATCGAAGAGACACGTACTAATCTATAAATAGGATCATCCCAATTTCATCTTCTTCCGTCCAAATCAATTCTATATAATTGATTTCTAATTTATATTATGTTTCTATTATGTACATGCGGCAAATCTGAAAGTATAATAAATTTGAAAAGGTGCATGCATCTATTAATATTTGATTGAAATAATATAATTGGGCAAGGTTCCCACTTCCCATATGTGGGACCCAAGATAAATGCATTATAATGTTCCCACGGATATAGGTGTGAAGACGGAAGGGTCGGCCAAACCCGTGAAAATCGGCCCGGATCAACTCGGGACCGTAAGCCGACCCGTGACTCAAGCGTGCAGTTCACGGGTCAAGGAGGTGTGACCCGCGGGTTTCACGGGTTGCACCTTCATGGGCTGCGGTTAACTCGCTGGTCCGTGAAAAAAAAAATTAAAAAATTTTGAAAAAAAGTAAGTGCCAACCTACTTGGGACGTACTTATGCTATAAATATTTGATAATAGTAATTAGAAATGCATTTATTTGTTATTTGTTTAAGTTAAATTTAACTTTACAAAGTAATAAATAATTCATGTAATATTAAATTTGAATTCTATGTAAACATTTCGTGGTATAAATGTGAATTTATCATTTTGTTCAAGTCTTAGTTTACATTTA
>CAIGRT010046270.1:0-10755 GCA_903798405.1 Fraxinus platypoda | reverse complement strand
GGAAGGTGCAGCTGCCTGTTTAAAATAAGAAATTCCGTTACATAGTCCGTTAAAACAACAAATTCCGTTAGTTTTTCCGTTAAAAATAAGAAATTCCGTTACATAGCCACTTTTAATATATAGAAGATATATATATATCCTGAGCATCATTTATTTACTATGACCAACAAATAAGAAAAAATAACTAAAGAAAGAAACCTATACAATGTGACTCTGTGTACAAATTGGTTTAAATGATATATGGGCCATGAACAAACCCAATTGACTAGTAATCAAGCATCCATAGTAAATAATACAAACAAACATTACATACATATGAATAAGGTTATACCTTATTTTATTATTATTCCTTATAAAGATTGATGTGAAAAAAATAAGTACCAAAAAATATATAGCGACTTTAAAAGTTGTCATAAAATGTGAGAAGGTACGACAAATAATAAAGATTATCGCCAAAAAATGAGGGAAGCAAGGCCTTAAAATATTTTTGATGGAAAACTTATGGCGACAAACTTTTGTTTCAAACAAAAATTCTATAGATGGAAGAAAAAATTGTTGCGAGAAAAACTGTTTTTTTGTTACAGACAAAAAACGTTGTCATAGGTCTCTCACAACTTTCGCATGTATGTTGCAGGCTCCAACGTTGTCATAAAGTAGAAAGATACGACAACGTGCAATGCACGTTACAAAAGGCCTCAAATGCACATTGTTGTTAAGCTTTTGCAGTGGATTGGTGTTTAACCTTTTTACAAAGATTGTGATGATAAAAATGATTATCAAAAAGCTATACGGCAACAAGAAAAGTTGTCGTAAGCCCACAAATCTTTTAGTAGAAAACTAATTAAAGCATCAAGAATTAATAAATTGAGCCAGAAAAACCACTGATTAATTCGTCGAACCTCATAGGTTATTCAAATGCCAGAATAAGTCCAAATAAAAAAATGGTGATAAAACAAACAGTCCCATAAAAGAGGGCATTTTAGACCATCTTTTTTCAACTAGCCAGTCTGATTTTAGGCTATCTTTTTCAAATAGGACATTGGTAATTTTTCATGTCTCTGTTATTAATGGTTTATTTTCCAATCTGATTCTTAGCTTCTGTGTGCGTTCATTATATAGCCATCTAACTCCTTTGCTGCTGGTAACTTTCCAGTAACCGGGGCAGGAATGATAGCTGTGGCTGGAGCAAAGGCCATATTGGTCTGTGGAGGTCCAAAAATCCCTGTTCAGTTGGTAAGACTACATGCAAAGTAAGGGATCTTTATATTTCGACTTACTCATTGCTCACTTACAAAACTTACTGAAACTTACCTAGGGGTGGAAACGGGGCGGGTTGGGATCGGGGTAACCTTCCCCATCCCATTACCCGTTTAAGGCGGAGCGGGGGGGGCAGGGGCGGAAGCAGACCTTAAAAGTTAGGGGGCACAATCGAACTTGCAAAGAAGTTGAGAGAAATTTTACAATAAAAAATTTACATTCAAAAAAATCATACCCCATGTAATTTTGCATCCGAAAATTTACATGAATTTAATGTCATATCCCATATAAATTTCCTAATAAAATAATGCAAATTACATTGAGAAATTTGTATCACAACAATAATAAATGTTATACCCCATGTAATTTTACATCCGAAAATTTACATGGGATATGACTTTTTCGGATGTAAAATTTCGAAAAATTTTGATGTCATATTCCATATAAAATTTCCTAATAAAATGATGAAAATTACATTGAGAAATTTGTATCGTAAAAATAATAAATGTTAATGAAATAATTAATTTTTTTAAAAAAATACGAGTTAGTCGTCTTTTTTTAAGACTCACGTTTAACGTATTTTTAACTATTTTCGATATCTATTTGGAATATTCGATATATCCATAATGTAGTTCTCGAAATAAGCTTTGAGATAACATAAGCAATTTGTAGATTCGATTAGCGTACGATTGTTGGAGAATTTTTAAAATTAGCATGTTATCGAAATTCAAATTTATTGTGATTTTGCCCCTGTTTGGTGGAGATTAAAATTAAATTTTTAGTAAATTTTGATAAAAGTTAAATAGTTATGGATTCCATGAAATATGTTATTAATTCGATTAGCGTACGATCGTCGGAGAATTTTTAAAATTAGCATGTTATCGAAATTCAAATTTATTATGATTTTGCCCCTATTTGGTGGAGATTAAAATCAAATTTTTAGTAAAATTTGATAAAAGTTAAACAGTTATGGATTCCATGAAATATGTTATTAAAATAAATTGTTAATTTTGATTTAGATTAAAATTTAGATTTCAATCGAAAACCAAACACGATTTTATAAAAAAAAAAATTCTCAAAAGTTGGGGTGGGGTGGTTGGGGGGCACTTGCCCCCCAGGACCCCCTAGGTCCGCCCATGGGGGGACCTTACCCCATTTACTACTTGTTTACATTTGTTTTTTGAGTAATTCTATTTTTTTTTTCAATTCATTTTATTGTCTTATTCATTAAAGTGAGACTATAATATATTTATTAATTTTTTAGTTAATTTATTTATTTATTTATTTTAAAAGTTAAATTATTAAAATATATTTAGTAAATGAAGACTTTTATTGTTTGTCACGTTCCTTGGATAATTTTAGTTGTCATGTTCTATTATAACTAATGAAATTTTGTGGAGTTTTTCATTTAAAATATTGAATTCTTTAAAAAAAAAAGATTAAAGATTAAATGGGGTGAGGCCCTTGTTACCCGTACCCGCTCCGGGGCTAAGTCTCCTTCCCCATCCCATCCCCAACCCAACCTGATCAGACCCGAATATCTGATTAAACGGATAATCCTCGCCCCGAACCGCGAGTATCGAGTTTGACATATTTTTTTGTCATTCCTAAATTTGCCCTTCAAGTATTTCCCCTGTCTGGCTAATTTCAATCAAATTGCAGATTAGTTGTGCTATTATTTGATTGCTTAAATTAGTGAGGAGGCTTACTATTGAAAAATGATTGACTTTTAATTCTTGCAAACCAAGTGTTTGATCAATGCCCTCGTTTTCATCAGATTGTTGAAATTATAGATCAGCATGAGACTGATTGCATTCCTGCAAATTCTATCATTCTTCGCGGAATCAAGTTCAATTTAAATTGGACTTTAGGTAGATAACTACTAATTGTATAGAGATATACTAGAAGTGATTTCAAACATCAATATTATTACCAGTTACAAACTACAGTAAGAAAATTATAATGAAAAGTTTTAGAACTGAAATGTAACTTTAAAAAATTGGGGATTGATTTGAACACATCCAGAACTTGAAGAGGACTGACTTTTGGATTTGTATGGAGATTAAACGACCAATATGAAAACTTTAAGAGTTGCGGGATCAATGTTGANTTTGGATTTGTATGGAGATTAAACGACCAATATGAAAACTTTAAGAGTTGCGGGATCAATGTTGAAGTTTTGGACTTTGGAGCGAAAATAATCAAATCTGTACAAATAACTTGAAGTACGGACCATATCACAAATTGTTGATAAATTGAAGATTGACTTCAAATATTATGAAAATCATTTCCCGAAACATTGTTGCCCTACAAAATCACATCTCTTTTTCAACTCATTGTGAATATCGTTCTCTGCCTCTCAATTGAAGCAATCTCTCTAGCCTCGCCGTGCTTTGTCAAACCAGCCACCATGCACGATCTCCAGCCAAGCGACCACCGTCTGCCAACCCGCATTATCTTACAAGCCCTGAAATCTTATAAACCCTAAAGTTTTGAGAGGAAATACAATGAATTGACTTATTGATCCGGCTATATTTCCATACTAGCCTTTGACTACTGAAAAAAAGTTAAAATGTATAAACTGTAAATGAAATATCATAACCCAAAAATACCCCTCCTTCAACCAACAGTCATGCTTGAGAGAGGGAGGGGGGAAGGAAAAAAAATTGAAAATTACTCACACAGTCCACAGTCGAGATCCAGTCGAAAAAACACAATCACAGTCAAACCCAACACCGACCACCACATACCGATCATTATCTTCAATAAGGTTAGTTTTTTTTTTAATTATGAGATTTATTTTTCATTTATTGTTATGTATAATGTTTATTCTTCATTATTTAGATAGAGCATTGGGTAGAGTAGAGATTTAAGTTCAAAATCTTGAGGTTTTGCACCTGAAGTCGCCGAAAATGGCAATTTCCAGAAATAGTCGGCCCAAAAAACTTTTTTTTTTCAATTTAAGATTATTTTTAATTCTTTTCTTTTTATAATAAAATTTATGTTTTTAAATTTTAATTATATTCTTTGATAATTTAATTTTTGAATTTTAATTAAATAAAATTTATATTATTTATTTAATTTTCATAATTTTTTTTTTTATTTTTTTATTATAATTTTTTTTGGAAATAGTTTTAAAATTTATTAATTGTTTATTTTTTTATTGAATTTTTTTTTTCCAACTGTTTTAATCAATTGGCTCAAAAGCATTTTTTTAATTTTTTTTTCTATTTAAAATTATTTTTAAATCTTTTCTTTTTNAATTTTTTTTGGAAATAGTTTTAAAATTTATTAATTGTTTATTTTTTTATTGAATTTTTTTTTTCCAACTGTTTTAATCAATTGGCTCAAAGGCATTTTTTTAATTTTCTTTTCAATTTAAAATTATTTTTAATTCTTTTCTTTTTATGATAAAATTTAATTTTCTAATTTTAATTTTGTAATATGTATATTCTTTTTTTAATTTATTTTTTTCAATTTAAAATGCTTTTTGTGCAGGAATTAGCAATTCCGCATACTCGACACGACCAAATGTCCTATTCCATCCTGAACCGAGATTGGGTATGTGAATTGAATATAATTTATTAATTACTGTTTTGTATGAGTTAGCCTAATTTAACTAAATAAATAATTTTTAATATTGTTATTTGTGTAGGAGCACGATCCA
Source organism: Fraxinus platypoda (assembly GCA_903798405.1). Classification (NCBI taxonomy): domain Eukaryota; kingdom Viridiplantae; phylum Streptophyta; class Magnoliopsida; order Lamiales; family Oleaceae; genus Fraxinus; species Fraxinus platypoda. The sequence continues at coordinate 5,831 of CAIGRT010046270.1, read as the reverse complement.
ATTGATAAACAATCACCTCCGCCGATGAGATCTCCTTCTCCTCCATCCAGACACCTCACTCGTGGATCTCCTACACAGAGTCAGAGTCAGTATTTTCATGATCTATATGTCCGCCTGACCGGATTTATGACAGAAGAGGTGGTAGGGCGTTACGATGATAGATGACAGAGGAAGTGGGTGCACTACAAGATGAGATAGGTGCGTTGCACGAGAAATGAATAGCGAGGTATAAAATTTATGTCATGATGTTGTAGTGTTACGAGGCCATGTAGCAGAATTTCAGGATGATGTCGCAGCGCTCTGAGGAGATATAGCAGGCATATGCGAGGGTGATAAAGGGGGTGACGGAGATGGTGATGGAGATTGGGATCACGCACCATTATGGACAGATGATGACGTATTCGAATCATTTTTTTATCTGTGGAGGAGGAGCGGATGGCCTTGATGGGGACGGGAGAGGTAGCAGAGGAGGAGAGGACGAAGGGTGTGACGGTGCCCAAGCGGAGGGGGTGGCCCCGATGACAGTTGAGGTGGCCGTGTCCAAGACAAAGGGGTTGGCTTCGACGATGGAGGAGATGACGAGCCCCATGGCAGAGGGGCTGGTGGTTCTCGAGGTAGAGGATGTGCCCGGGACGGAGGGGATGGCCTCGATGATAGAGGAGATGGCGAGTCCCAAGGCGGAGGATAGTAGAGAAGGAGAGGACTCCAATTGTGACAGAGGGCAAGAAGTGTGCTGTTGACATGCCAGAGGAGGTGGTTGGCAAAAGACTGAGATTGCCGTCACAATACGAAGTTTCTCCCTTCATGGTTGAGTCAAAGGGAAGGACGCTCGTTGACGGGATGTACCCCAATGTTCAATTCCCATTTTCAGTTAGATACTCCCATCCCGAGAATGATTTACTCCCTATTTTTGCCGTGAATTTATTGCACTTTTCGACACTATAAGTTTCGGCCTCTCTCCTTAACAATGAAATGATGCCTTTGCCTCGATACTTAGTTTTCAAGTTGCCTTGTATATGGTACATGCAATACTCATGATGTGTCTTGAAAAAAAACTTCAGCGATACCATTTATTAGAGATTGTCCCTGATAAGTTAGAAAGGCAAGATCCTTGACTTTCCCGTGTCAATCTTTGTCGCTCGTAAACGTTAACGACAACTATCGTCGACGCAGACAATCATCACTAATGACTTGTTTGATTTTTTCACTTTGAACTCAAAATTGTATTTCAGTGCAATTCGGTGCGCAACTTCCTACAAATCTTTGTTTGTTTCAAACAATTGCTCAACATATATATCCTCATCATTAGGAACCATTCGCGAAGAATTAGATGACGGTCCACTTGATCCAGCCCATGTGCCCCACCCCACTCATGTCTTTGACGGGATAAAGCAATCAAATCCTCATTTATAAATTCATTCTCATTCTCATTGTCGTGAACTACCAACGAAATTCTGTGTGTAACAGCAAAATCATGATGAGGATCAACTATCTCGAGAATAACCAAATCATCCTCCCGAGTTATCTCCACTATGTTCCAAAATCATTAACATTGTGATCCCCTCCATCCGAATCTTCGAGTTTATATTTGATAAGAGGAATCGTGCGCATGTTGTTCAATTCAAAGAGGTAGTTCACTTTAGCATCAGAAGCAACCTTCATATGTAGAACATGAATTGATGAATGCTCGTTGAATTTAAATTTCAGTTCCATATCGTACCGAGAGAGAGATCGACTTTGAGCTTATTTACTAAATCATGGTACATTTCCGCATATGATGTGCCAGCTGTTAAGAAAATGCAAATACCACCACGTATATCACTTGACCATTTCCATACCCATTGATATTTTTCATCTAATTCGAAATAACTAAAGTAACAAACTAGAACCACAACCATATCTGCATAATGAAATAGAATTTTTAATTATTGTTGAAAAATCAACTCAGCCATTGACTGTTATGATTAAAAAAAACAGCTAAACAATCGGCCGTAACAGTCGTAACAGCCGGCCTGTTACGGTCGATTGTAACAGTCGACTATTACGGTCGGCCATTAACATCAACAGCCGGCTGTTACAACGACCATGATATGCATATGGATTTTTTTTCTTGTTTATATTTAAAAAATTATAAACCTATTAAATTTTTTTATCTATATGTTAATCCATGTCGAAATAAGATTTATCAATTAAAAACGTATACTAATTTAGCAAAAACGAAATTAAACATACTGTACTTACAGATTCAAAATGATAGACGTAAAAACAAAAAAAAAATTCTTGTTCAGTGTTTGATCGATTTATAAGATTTTGAGGTTGAAGTAGATGAAAAATGAAAGAGTTTTTAACTATGTTGGAATAAACAGATAAGAAAAGTTAGCTGATTTTGAAATTTTACGTGAGAATTGTTTGATTTTTACTTGTTAATTAAAAGGGTAGTATTGTCTTTTAATTAAAAATATTTTTTTGTAATTGTATTGTTTATTTAAAGACAATTTTATCTTTTTTTATAATTTAAAATGTCGTCGTGGTCGTGGAAATATGTCGTTGAAAAATAAAAGTTATATGTTGATTAAATATTCTCCTACAAATTATTTATTTATTTTTTTCGAAAATTTTCAATTTATTGTTATATGTTGATTAAATATTCTCCTACAAATTGTGTTTTGAATGTGTTCTCTGTGATTTCTGATTTCCTTACGAGGGTTCTTTGCCACAGTCCCTGTTTTCCTGTTCTGTGTTGTTCAGTCTGTTAATTTTCGGTGTTGCCGTGTGTAGTTGTTTTCATACAGAGAAGGCGATTGCACCCATTCTATTGCTGATGACTGCCAGCAAAGATTGCATCTTTTATTAGTTTCTGTTTTAATTCGCTTGATAATTGGTGTTGGTTCCACTTTTTGGAGAAGCTTCAACTAAGGTATTCCGCCTTTCCCTTTTTTTCTTTATTTCTTATACATTAAAGTTTGATCAACTGCTAGCAAGTAGAAATTAATGTCAATTGACAAAAGATGTTCTCACTATATAAATAAACTTGGTTTAGATAATAAAAAAGGTTGAAGCCCAACCTTGAGGCTCCCCCACCGCCCCGTCCCTAGAGTATCGTGGAGGAGGTAATTCGCGAGATGTGCCTCAGCAAGCCAAGGTACAAGAGCTGCCATACTGGTGCCCACAAAGAGTCAAATTTCATACCTTATAAGAGGTAGGAATCGAACCCCCACACTGCGGCTGTCAGCTCATCCAAGACTATCCTACTCTTGTCTTTTGCACCACTGAGCTATACCCTGGGGGGCAACTTGGTTTAGATAATACATATGTAAAACAATGTGTTTTACTTGTATTATTCCATAACTTTAATGTATAATTTAGGAAAAGTATTGCCACAACTAAAACTCTTCAAATGTTAATGTTTTAATGGAAGAAACCTATCCCTATCGTGAAGGATAGAATTCCTCTCAACATGACTTAAATACAGAAATCTCACTCTTTGTTATCCCTAAAACTGTCTTTGTTCTTGGGCCTGATATGCTTGTAAATGCTGAAGTTTATTTGTAGAGCTTAGCACACGTGTAATCTTTTGTAATTGTTGCCTTATGTTTGTGCTAACTCGATGAACATTAAGCAATTGGAGTCATTTTCCCATCATTGTAATTGTTTTTATGCACTCCTCCTGTTGTATTTCTACTTTTGTTAACCCTGCAGCTAGTTAGCTCCTTCTAAAGTATAAAGTTTATTTCCTTTCCTCAGCTTAACTGTATAACCTCATCCGTAAAAAAGTCTCACCTATATCGATGGATCTTTAAAACATAATTAATAGATGATCAGCTAGGGTTTAACTCCTTTTCCAGCTAGTGCGGCAACATAGTGAACGTTCAAAGTATTATTGTACACACTGAAAAATATGGCTCATTTTTACTTTTGCGTGGAGTCATATTGTACGCATCGATCAGTACATATATAGCTAAATCATCATTTGGTTTCCTGGTAAATTATTAAAAAATGAATTCCATTACGATGCCTAAGGATTATTTTGTTTTTGTTATGTTGTTTGACTAGTCTACTAGATCAAGCAAATAGTACTTCTGCACTACCAGAAGAATCTGGTTCACATGCTGCAGAGGACGAAGATGACTCATTTTGGCTTGAAGATGACATCCCAGGTAGGTTGTTTCTGTGTTTGTGATTATGGTAACATCAGCGAGAGTCATCGTGGTTTTATATTATTTTATATTGCAGTGGAAGCAAATATTTCGTTGGATACTGCAACCTGTAGAGATTCTTCCCGAGTCACTTTGCAAGGGCCCCTGCAAATCTAGTTGTCCTTGAAGGGGATTGCTTTTGATGCTGGTGGTGATGATGGGGAACTAGAGTCCTATCTGCAGTAATATTATGACTATTGAGAATTTTTCCTCATTTAACTAAAGAACAAATAGAGGAGGCGAAAGCATAGCTTGGAGTCGAGAAAGTTATTTGGCCGCCTCGTGAATTAATTGTTATTCCTCCTGTGTTTCTAGATCTATTTTCTTCTTTTTGGGTTTCAAGAACCGTACTAAGTAGTTCAATCATGAAATTACTAGTAGTATACTTTATTTTGTGTTTGTTTTGGCTTTAGAGGTAACTAAGTTTGTAAATAATATCTGGATTTTTATTTATTTGGTTGACAATAATACAATTTTTTATTTATGTTGGAATTATTTATATTTCAATAATTGTAACATGAAGTATTTGTTTGTAAAGTAAGATAAATTAGGCAACAAATATACACCGTTGAAGTTACAAACTCTTTATGTTACAGAATACTTTTAGCTGTAAACACAACCATTCACATGAACGATTATTTATTATCACAAAATAATTTGCGTAACAATTTTATGATATTGTAAAATATAATAAACGTCACATATAAATAATCACAAAATAAATTAAGTAACAACTATATATCGTTGTGCAAATGATAACGTGACAAACTTCATGTATTGCAAAATAAGTTTAACTACAAACATCACTTGTTACATAATAAAATATAATACAAAATCTGAATATCTTAAAATATAAAATGCAACGCATTAAACACATTGTAAAACAAATTTCGTGACAAACGTGATTTATTAAAAATTATATATTACTATAAACATGTATTGTTTGAAGCTACAAACTCTTTATGTCACAGAATAATTTTAGCTATCAACACAACTAGTCACATAAACGATTATTCATTGTCACAAAATAATTTGCATAACAGTTTTATAATATTATAAAATATAATAAACGTCATATATAAATAATCACGAAATAAATTAAACAACTATATATCGTTGTGCAAATGATAACGCGACAAACTTCATGTGTTGCAAAATAAGTTTAACTACAAACATCACTTGTTACATAATAAAATGTACTACAAAAATTAAATATCTTAAAATATAAAATGCAACGCATCAAACGCATTGCAAAACAAAATTCGCGACAAACATGATTTGTTATAAATTATATATTACAATAAGCATGTGTTGTTGTAAAGTAGAATAGGTAACAAACGTCATAGCTTTAAAATAGTATTCACAACAAACATTTTTCTCATAGAAACTTTATTTGAATAATCGTTGCGACAAATTAACTAGTCGCACTTTTAATTTTTCACATATATACATTGCAACGACATTATGGCGACAAATATTTTTATTGCTATTTCGTACGTTTTGCATCTAACAAATACGGGTTTTTTAATGTGATGAATGACTAATAGTTGTCACAGAATACATTTTGTGACTCATATAACGCGACAATGTCTGCAACAAACATATTGTCGTCGAAAAATTATTTTCGTAACAATT